>PVKM010025383.1:0-19964 GCA_004027735.1 Carollia perspicillata | reverse complement strand
TTTTCCACTTGTTGCTCTTCCTCTTCCCCTTCTGGTACTCCAATAATTCGGATGTTGGAACGTTTAAAGATGTCCTGGAGGTTCCTAAGCTTCTCCTCATTTTTTTGAATTCTTGTTTCTTCATTCTTTTCTGCTTGGTTGTTTGTTTCTTCCTTCTGGTCCACTCCATTGATTTGAGTCCCAGTTTTCTTCCCATCACAATTGGTTCCCTGTGCATTTTCCTTCATTTCACTTATCAACGCCTTCATTTTTTCATCTAATTTGTGACCAAAATCAACCAATTCTGTGAGCATCCTGATTAACAGTGCTTTGAACTCTGCATCTGATAGGTCGGCTATCTCTTGCTTGCTTAAAAGTATTGGCTCTGGGACTCTGAGCTTTTCTTCTGTTTGAGTCATTTTTGGTCAGGTGGTGCCTGTTGCGTATGAGGGGCGGAGCCTTAGGTGTTCACCAGGGCGGGGCAGCCTAGTCGCCAAGCTGTGACGCTGCCTGTGAGGGCGGGGTCTGTAGTTTATTTTTTAAATAAACATAATGAGTCATGGCTTTAAGGAGACCCATTGAGATATAATATTTTGTTGTTATATGTTAACTAAAATAAAATCTCTTCATTTATTCCAGAGCTTCAGTACCATTATAACAATGGCCATTTTTTTCTTCTGTTCTATATTTTCCATCATGTAAATAATGCTCCAGTGGGTATAGTGGTTTATGTTCCATTTTGAATTTATGTTCTCACATTCTTTGGATAAATCCCCAGAAATGGAATTGCTGTGTTACATGGTACTTGTCTGTAAATTTTGAGGAACCTCCGCTTTGTTTTCTGTAGTGGCTGTACCTATTTATTTATAATCTCACTGACAGAGCATGAAGGTTCTCATTTCTCCACATCATTGCCCATTCTTGTTGTTTGTTACTTCTTTAAGAGATTTATTTATTTACATTTAGAGAGAGAGGAAGGGAAGGAGAAGGAAAGGAAGAGAAACATTGATGTGTGAGAGAAACATCCATCCATTGCCCCTCACATGCCCACAGCTGGGGATGTGGCTGGCAGCCCAGGTATGTGCCCTGACTGGGAACTGAATCCACAACCTTTTGGTTTCTCAGGTTGGCTTTCAAACCACTGCGCCACACCAGCCAGGTCTGTTAATTTATTGATAATTGCAATCCTGATACATTTGTGCTGGTATTTCTCTGTGGTCTTAATTTACATTTCTCTGATGATGAATGACATTGAACATCTTTTCATATGTCTGCTGGCCATCTTTATGCCTTGTTTAGAGAAATATTTATTCAGGTCCTCTCCCTATTCTTCAATCAGATTTTTTTTTTGGTGTTAAATTGTGTAAGTTCCTCCTTTATTTTGGATATTTAGCGTCATTGGTGGATATCTTTCCCTCCTCAATAGATTGGGTTTTTTCTTTGTTTTCTTTATGATTTACTTTGCTATGCAAAAACTTATTTTGTTGTAATCTCATTGGTTTAATATTTTGTTTGCTATGCCTACCAAGATATATTCAAAAAATTTTTCTATGAGTGATGGCAGAGTTTATTAAATCTCTTTTCTTACTGTGTTTTCATGACTTCAGGTCTTACATTTTAGTTTTTAATCCCTTTTGAGTTTTTTTTGGTACATGGCATAAGAAGGTGGTTGAGCCCTGGCTGGTGTAGCTCAGTGGATTGAGTGCGGTCCTGTGAACCAAAGGGTTGCCAGTTCAATTCCCAGTCAGGGCACATGCCTCGGTTGCAGGCCAGGTTCCCCCACCCCAAGTAGGGGGTGCGTGAAAGACAACCAGACATTGATGTTTCTCTCCCTCTCTTTCACCCTCCCTTTCCCCCTCTCTAAAATTAAATAAATAAAATAAAATAAGAAAAACTTTTTTTTTTTTAAAGAAAGTGGTTGAATTATATTATTTTGTGGGTCTTCAGTTTTTCTCGCACCACTTATTAAACCATCTGTCTCAGCCCGTTCTGTATTCCTGCTTTCTTTTTATATTAATTAACCGTATATCTTTGGCAATTTTAAAAATTGTGTTACTTCTTTTATCATGTTGTTTTGTAAAAGTTCTTTATGTATTCTGAATATTAAACACTTACAAGATACATGCCTTGCAGAAATTTTCTTCCATTCCATGGGTTGTGTTTTTAACTCTCTGTGTATTTACCTTGATGTGCAGGTGTTTTCATATTTGGTGTAATACCATTTGTCTATATTTAGTGTGTTTTCTTTTGGTAATATAATGGAAAAAAAACCAACTGTGATAAAATCTTTCCATACATTTTTTGTATGCTTGATATTAGTCTTCAGTCCTGCTCTGTCTGTGGTATGTGATCAGTTATCAATTACTCTTCTTTTTAGTATGCACTACAATGCATGTACCTCTTATTGACATGGTTTTAGCACTCTGTGTCATGTAAAACAGAAGAATGTATTTCAGAGACACTGATAAATAGCAAGATAATTGAACACAACTGTACCTCCCATCTCTTCAGTAGAAACTTCCATCTCTGTTTCTTTTCATTGTACCTTTCTTGGTCTTGCTTTGAACATTTAACATTTCTGAAGTACTCAGAAATTAATATATTCAATAATTGCTTAACTTCAATGTACATTATCTTGACATAACTGTGAACCTTTATTTTGCATCTTTCAGCTATGTCATCTGAAGACAACCAGGCCTTGTTGCAAAAGCCAGGAATAGAAGATTTATTCTCTAAAACAATACTGGTAAGATATGAAAGGTGTGCCTTCAATAATGTAATGAAAGGCTTATGAGAAAGTATTTGACAAGAAAAAAGGGTGTTAAAATGCACAGAACCTGTGTAGGATAATTATTCATAATAAAATCCTTCCTACCCAAAGAGGTTAAAAATGGCTTATGTTTGGGAAAACTTCCACTTTAAGTCACTTACATTTATAGAACAATGTGTTTCCAAATGTGAAACCTATAAACAATTTTCTAAGTGTATATATTCTTCTAAAGGCAATCTGCAAAATCAAGGAACTATGATAATTTGTAATGTGAATAATTATTTAATTGCCTGAAATGGAGAGTAGTATTAAAGTTTCAGTTATTAGTTTGTGAAATTTAGCGAATTCTGCATATGTAAAATTTAAGTGTGACCAGTTTGGCAGTCCCTTTATTAAGAATTATTATACTTCATTGAGAAGGAATGTTTTCTTTTATTCCAATATATAAAATTTTCATGTACTTGGGAGTGATTTTTAATTCAACTACCATGGTTTAATAGGTATCAGAGAATAGCGATTTGGGAATAAGTGTACATGTTTAATGAAATTATAGGTGTCACTAAAGGTCTTTCTATCTTTAATGATTACCAGAGTACATGTAATGAAGACAGAAGTTACCATTGCAATGAAAGTTGGAAAGTTTTTAACTGTAAGTCAAATTCTAATAAACATCAGAGTACTCATCTTCCAGAATACCATTGTAAAGGCGGAGAAACCTTTGATCAAATATCAAATGACAGTATATATCAGGTTATTCCTAATGTGGGGAAGGCAAAGAAACAAAGTAAATGTGTCAGATTACTCAAGGAATCTTCAAGTAGTACTGAACAAAAGAATATTCCTATTGGGGGGGAAGTATGCAAATGTTTACCATGTGGGAAATTCTTCAGTCAAGTATTTAATCTAAATGGAATTAAGAAAATCTGTACTGCAGAAAAACATAAATATAAAGAATGTGGTAAAACGTATAATTGGCCTTCGGGTCTTACTCTACATCAGAGAATACATACTAAACAGCAGCCTTATATATGTAGAGAATGTGGCAAGGCCTTTCGGTGGTTCTCAATCCTTACTATTCATCAGAGAATTCATACTGGAGAGAAGCCTTATAAATGTAGAGAATGTGGCAAAGACTTTCGCCAGTCCTCAACCCTTACTCAACATCAGAAAATTCATACTGAAGAAAAGCCTTATAAATGTAGAGAATGTGGCAAAGCCTTTCGCCGGTCTGAAACCCTTACAAACCATCAGAAAATTCATACTGGAGAGAAGCCTTACAAATGTACAGAATGCGGTAAAGCCTTTAGCCGCTCCTCAACTCTTACTCAACATCAGAAAATTCATACTGGAGAGAAGGCTTATAAATGTAGAGAATGTGGTAAAGCCTTTCGCCAGTCCTCAAATCTTATTCAACATCAGAATATTCATATTGGAGAGAAGCCCTATAAATGTAGAGAATGTGGTAAAGCCTTTCGCCAGTCCTCAACCCTTACTCACCATCAGAAAATACATACTGGAGAGAAGCGTTATAAATGTAGAGAATGTGGCAAAGCCTTTAGCTTGTCCTCAACCCTTACTAGACATCAGAAAATTCACACTGGAGAGAAGCCTTATAAATGTACAGAATGTGGTAAAGCCTTTTGCCGGTCCTCAACGCTTACAAACCATCATAAAATTCATACTGGAGAGAAGCCTTATGAATGTAGAGAATGTAGTAATGTCTTTTGTCAGTCCTCAGTGCTTACTCAGCATCAGGAAATTCATACTGGAGAGATGCCTTACAAATGTAGATAATATGGTAAAGCCTTTTGCTAGTGCTCAGTGCTTACTCAGCATCAGAAAATTCATACTGGAGTGAATTCTCATAAGTGCAGAGGATGTGGCAAAGCCTTTAGGATTCCTCAAACCTTAGTCATCTTCAGAGAATTCATAATGGTGAAAAGCCTTATATATGTAGAAAAGGTGATAAAACCTTTCGCCAGTCCCCAAACCTTACTCAACATCAGAAAATTCATATTGAAGAGAAGCCTTATAAATGTAGCGACTATGATAAAGTCTTTAGACAATCCCCAACCCTTACTCAACATCAGAATATTCATACTGGTGAAAAGCCATGTAATTGTAGGGAATATGGCCAAGCCTTTAAGCAGTCTTCAGTTCTCAGTGTAGTCATACTTGAAATAAATCTTATCAGTTTGGACTATGTGACCAAGTCTTTCTTTATTCCCCAAAACATATACCACATCAGGTCATTCATTTTGGAGAGAAACCATATAAATGTAAGTGCCAAATCTTTTAATCATCAGTAGTGTCTCTAGAGGAAAACTGTTCTAATGTAGAGAATGTGGCAAAGCTTTTACCCTGTGTTCAAAATTTCCTTGACATTGGAGACTTCATGCTGGAGGGAAACAAAAAATGTGAAGAATTTAACAAAACTTAAACTATTATTCAGGCCTCCTTCAAGGTTAGAGAATTTATATGGGAGAAAAGTCTTAAAAATGTAATGAATTTGGTAAAGTGTTTAGTTCTCGTTCATACCTCTGTCAATATTTTATAATTTATACTGGATAAAATGTAGCAAATATAAAAAATGTGGCAAAGCTCTACCCATATCTTACTCTACATTCATTCTAAAGAGAAAAAATACAAACGAAGAATGTTGAAAACTGATTTTTCAAGGTTTACAGATTATTTGGCATGTGAGAATTTATACCAGAGGAAAAAAACCTTAAAAAAGAAGATTGTAACAAATTGTACAGGTGGACCTACAGGGAATGTACAATGCATATGGAATTCTATGTTCATAATAATGATTGGCTTTTGTCCAGTATATACAGTTAACAAATCCCAAAGAATTTATGCCTGAAATTGGTGTTAAAGATGTAAAAATTGAGGAATGTATGTAATTGAAATATAATTTCAAAATATGAGTAAATTCACGGTAGAATGCTAAAAATAGTTTTCAGGTATTGCTATAAATCAGAATACTTACTATAGAGAATCATTCCGAATTTAAAAACATAGAGCATTACTATTTTAAAAGATTTTATTTATTTTCAATGACAATGTATGGGAGGGAGAGAAACATTAATGTTCAAGAGAAACATGGATCAGTTGGCTCTCTCATGCCCACTACTGGGGATCTGGCCTGCACCCTGGCATATACCTTGACCTGAAATTAAACAGCAACCTTTTGGTTCACAGGCTGGCACTGAAACCACTGAGCCATACCAGCTAGAGCTAGGTCATTACCTTTTGATGTGCTTAAAAATGTCAAGGAAATGGGTGTCTGGATACGTGTAATTAACTTAGAATATATACTATTGTATATCAACAGTATTTGAAATATTTTGAAAAGGAATTGTTAATGTGATTCCAATCTTCTATCCGTTGATGCTACTATGTTTTTATTCCTGATGTGTATCTGAAATCATGGGGTTGATTGTTGGCTCCTTAAAAATCTGTGAACTCTTGAATTCAGCTACAGAGACCTCATAGCCATTATCCACTGAAGTGCTAGGGTCATAGCATCTTAATTGCTTTCCCCCTCCCCCATCAGCCAAGGAAACCCTGTTGGTTCTAATCAGTAGTATGGAAATTTTCTAATATAATGAAACATCAGAATCTGGTAAATATTTTTTATTTTATTTTATTTTATTATTTTTTTATTTTATTGTTTTTTTTTTTTTTTGTACAGTTTTCTGTCTTTTACTCCCATCCCATACCACCCCCCAGTAGAATCTGGTAAATATTTTTATTATATTTATATATTTTAGAAAAAAATGAAGGTTACAACTCATGGAGAACCCTATGTTTTTTTAATGTGAATATGCATTTTTGGAAAATAACATAATGGCATTCATGTGTTTGGAAATTAGAATGATCTGCCGTGACTGGCATGGCTCAGTGGGTTGGGTGTTGTCACAGGAAAAGAAAGGTGGCCCATTCAATTCCTTCTTAGAACACATGCCTGGTTTGAGGGCAAGGCATGTGAGAAGCAACCAATCCACATTTCTCTAACAAGTCAGTGTTTCTCTCCCTCTTTTCCTCTCTCTAGAAATAAATAAATAAAATCTACTTAAAAAGAAAATTTGTGCTGTGGCTTGTATGGCTCAGTGGATTGAGTGCTGGCCTGCAAACTCTTAAGGTCACCAGTTTGATTCCCAGTCAGGGTACATGCCTGGGTTTTGGGCCAGGTCCATGGTTGGGGCCTGTGAGAGGCAACCAATCGATATTTCTCTCACACATCAATGTTTCTCTCTGCCTCTTTCTTCCTCTCTCCCCCTCTCTCTAAAAGTAAGTAAGTAAAATCTTTAAAAAGAAATTAGAATGATATTTCTGGTCCCAATATTCATTTGAGTCCTTGAGAATTTCTCAGTGTTACATCATACCTTATCCTTTACTGAAGTAAAAATAGGAAAAGTTTAACAGGCTTTATTTTTAATCGTAAATGTAGACAACTCTTGCTCATTCTTTCTAGAGGAATTCCAGAGACTATTGCAGACTTTAGGTTGAAACATTTTCTTTATGATTTTGGATGTAAAATTATTTTCTGTGTTTTTTACATAGCTAGGGGTATATCCATTGTCCCACACATACCTTGAGTGTATTTCAAGCCGTCAGAACCATTTCCAGGAATTTCAGGTGGAGATAGTTTAAAATGGAAGCCCGAAAGTCCAATTGGCTTTTTCATCGTCCTTTGCTGGATCTGTACAAGCTGCTAAATATTAGTTCCTATACATGCACCTGCCCGAAAAATCACAAACGTTATCGAAACTATATATTGGATACTATTCTACTTTACTTCCTGAAATAGGTATAGACACAATATATGCAGCATTATTTCTATGCATCTACTGATGTTTTGTGTCTAGGACTCATTGCCTGGACCAGTGGCGTTATGATTTTAGTTTGTTATAGGGCAAAGTCCAGGGCTCAGAACATATATAGGAATCAAATCTCAGGTAGATGAGAGTTGTTCCATATCAGGTACTCTAGTGATTAGTGTTGAAGAGTTTTATTAAAACAAATATTACCTACATAATTTTTTTAGTCTTTTGTGGTCATTTTAAAAAAATCTCTTATTGTCCCTCAGATTAGAGTTGATTCTGACTTCATTGTGTCCAGAATATATATTCTGCTTTGGGGTAAAATTCTTTAAATGTTCCACATCCATCTCCTCTAATGTGTAATTTAAGACCACAGTTCTCTTGTTGGTGTGCTGTGAGTTCTATCTGTGGATGTCAATGGAAAGTTAAAGTCCCCTACTGTGACTGCATTGCTGAATATGAAATTTGCAATAACTGTATACCTATCGATAATCACTTAAATGTAAATACATTAAATGATCATATCAAAAAGAGAAGGTAGCCCTGACCGGTGTGTCTTATTAGTTGGTCATCGTCTTGCAAAGCAAAAGGTCTGCGGTTTGATTCCTGGCTAGGGCATAAGCCTGGGTTGCAAGAAGTGTCACCAGATGGGGTGCATATGAGAGGCAACCAATTGATGTTTCTCTCACATCTATGTTTCTTTCCCTCTCTCTAAAAATAAATAAATAAAATGTTTAAAAAATGGGGGGTAGTGAATAGATAGCACAGCAAGAGCCCCACATTAAATGAAAAGACACAAAGTGAAAGTAAAAAGATAAAAATTAATTCACCTCTACCTTTAGGCTCCAGAAGAACCTGGTCTGCAGAGAAGACTGTTCTATTGAGTCATCTAAAGGTGGAGTGTGTACATACAATAGGTATGAGAATAACCATGCCAATAATGAGCTGAGTTTTAATGGAGCCAATGTAGAAACAGTTTTTAGATACCCAGAAACTTATTTTGGCAAGTCAGAGCAGGCCTGATGGGTGACTGAGGTAAAGATGCTTTTTTTAAAAAAAACCATGAATCACTTAATTGATGATTGTTTACTTTGTTTTTAAAATTTGGAACCCCAATAAAGAAACGTCTATGCCACTGTGAAAAAAAAAGTATTTCATTTTAATGGAAAGTTTTAAATGCTGTGGTAGCTATACTTATGTCAAACAAAAAAGAAATTAAAAGAGAGGCTATAAAAAGAAGAAGGATATTTCATAATCACAAAGGCATCAACTTACCAAGAGGATATGACCCTTGTAAACATTAGTGTACCCAATGTGGGAGCACCTGAATATAGAAAGCAAATACTCAGGAACGTAAGAGGGATTGACATTTTTAATTTGGATTTCTTGTTTTTGGTTATTGAGGGTTTTTTAGAGATTTTATTTATTTATTTTTAGAGAGGGGGGAGGGAGGGAGAAAGGGAGAAACATCAGTGTGTTGTTGCCTCTCATGTGGGCCCCACTGGGGACCTGGCCCACAACCCAGGCATGTGCCCTGATTGGGAATTGAACAAGCAACCCTTTGGTTTGTAGGCTGGTGGCTACACCAGCCAGGGTGGTTATTGAGTTTAAGAATTAGTCAAATATGGATAGTAGACCCTTACAAGGTCTGTGACTTAACAATTTTTTTCTCCTTTTTGATACTGTATTTTTACTTATGTGGTAATATCCTTCATTACACAGATAATTAATTTTGATGAAGGCTGATTTATCTTATTTCATCTTTCCTTTTTTTGTATTGGTGTTATATATAAAAATATATTGGTAAGTCTACAGTCATGAACATTTATCCCTATAATTTTATCTAAGAATCCTATATGCATGCCTGCTTCTTACATTTAGCTCCCATATATTGATAGCTTTTGTGTCTTGGCTAAATTATAACCCTTTTTATTTAAAATACCTACTGAACCCTGGCTGTTTTGGCTCAGTGGATTGAGCTCTGTCCTGAGGACTAAAGGGTCACCAGTTTGATTCCTAGTCAAGACATATGCCTGGGTTGCTGGCCAGGTCCCCGGTGTGTGGTGTACGGGAGGCAACTACACATTGATGTTTCCCCTCTTTAAAAATAAGTAAATAAAATCTTAAAAAAATAAAACACCTACTGAATCTGCCCTGGCTGGTGTGGCTCAGTGGGTTGAGTGCCTGCCTGAGAACTGAAAGGTCACCTGTTTGATTCCTGCTCAGGGCACATGCCTGGGTTGTGAGCTAGGTCCCCAGTTGGGGGTGTGCAAGGTGCCCACGTGGGGATTGATGTATCTCTGGCACATGGTTGTTTCTCTCCCTCTCTTTCTTGCTCCCTTCCTCTCTCTCTAGAAATGAATAAAATCTTTTAAAAATAAATAAAGAAAAGAAAAGAAAACACCTTAGTGAGAGTGCTTAAATAACCACCAGGGCTTTTGTGACATTGATCTGAAGATAATAAAAAATGCTTACTGTTAAAAAATCAGGTTCATAATACATTGTTTTTTAATTTTTTTATTCAGTTTATTGGGGGGACATTGTTTAATGTAATTATGTTGTTTCAGGGGTACTGTATTACATCATCAGTAATATTGTGTTCTTTATTCACCATCCAAAGTCAAGTGTCCATCCATCAGCCTTTATCTTAGCTTTACCATCTTTTACTCTCCCACACCCACCTTTGCCTCTGAAAATCACCATTATGTTTTCTGTGTCTATGACGGTTGCTTTTTGGGGTTCTTTTTTGTTGTTGTTGTTTTCTTTCTTTCTTTTTTGGTCTAATTTCTTATGTACCTTTTAAACCAAATTGTGTAATAAAAACCTGTCTTATTGCCCTGGCTGGTGTGGCTCAGTGGATTGAGTGCCGGCCTGAGAACATAAGTCACCAGTTCAATTCCCAGTCAGGGCACATACCTGGGTTGTGTGCCAGGTCCGCAGTAGGGGGCACATGAGAGGCAAACACACTGATGTTTCTCTTTCTCCTTCCCTTCTCTCTCTAAAAGTAAATCTTTAAATTAAAAAAAAAATTAAAAACCTGTGTTAGGTTTTAACTGAACTGTCTATTAAAAGTTATTAATATTTTTGAGTCAGAATGATGCTTTTTCCTTAACTTCAAATGCATTTATAAAATCAGAATGAATGTTTCTTGCATCAGTCTTGTTTTTCGTATATTCTTGGGCATTTGTGCCCATCAATACATCACTATGTATATACTTTCTTTAATCTTTGTGTGTATAGAGCTGCAAGGATATCCAATATGCCCCTAAACAAATTGTAGTGACTGGCCAGCTGTGCTGATTGTACAGCGCCTAATCCCCATCTCTAATGGAGGCCTGAGTAGACACCCTTTCCCAGGACGTTCACCTCAAAGAAGCCTCTTCCTGACTTCCATGCCACTGCCACCTGCAGAGATGTGGTAACAATACTTACTGCCTTATGTGAACAATAAAAGCAAAGTGTAGCACTAGATTTCAAATTATCAGTAGCATAAGTTATACCATTAATAATATGTAATGAGCCCTGGCTGGTGTAGCTCAGTGGATTGAGCATCAGACTGCAAACCAAAAGGTCACTGGTTTGATTCCTAGTCAGGGCACATGCCTGGGTTGTGGGCCACGTACCCAGTTGGTGTTAAGGAACCCATTGATGTTTCTCTCCCTCTTTTCCTCCCTTCCCCTCTAAAAATAAAATCTTTAAAAAATTTTGTTTAACAGGAAATATGCAAGTTAATGTCTACTATTCTGTGGCTCTTCTGAAGAAGGTTGTGGCAGGTGTTGGATCAACCACATAGTAAATATATGTGCTACAGAAGTATGTAAAAAGTTATTTCCAATGAAGGGCATCTTCTTCAGCACTAATACAAGTTTTAAAACTTTTATGGTATTTTTTACCATGATGTTTTAGTGAGCTTTTATTGTTTTAAGTAAATAAGTAATATACTCAAGTAGATTGAAATTTTGGAAGATAATTGCTCTTGAGCAAAAGTAAGAACCTTTTCCCTGTCCCTCTGTCCTCCAGCTGCCAGGACCGATTTAACTTCTGAGGTCTGCTCACTGCACACACACAGACACTCTCACCATTTTTCTATAGATGAAATCTTCCACAAGAAACATCCTTCATAGTTGATGTTGACTAGCAGACAATAAAAAGTCATTGAATGTAAAGAGGGAGATAAATATTGGATATTTGAGAATTTAGCTTATTTCCTTAAAACTCGTATTACAGAGACTATACCTCCCTAATTAAGGTTACAAAGTTAGTGATTCTTGAGGCAAAAATAAATCCAAATGTATCCTTGAGTTTATATGTTTTACAGGCTTAGTTATTCACACCTGATACAATGTTCTGAAATAGGACACCAAAAAAAAAAGTTACAATTTTAACCCTGGCTGGTGTGTCTCAATGGATTGAGCATCAGACTGTAAACCAAAAGGTTATCGGTTCAATTCCCAGTTGGGGCACATGTGTGGGTTATGGGCCAGGTACTCAGTAGGGGGCTTACAAGAGGCTATGACACATTAATGCTTCTCTTCCTCCTTTCCCCTATAAGTACATACAGTCTTTTAAAAAACAAAGTTACAATTTTTTTTAAAAAAGTAAGCTTTATAGTTACTGTCCCAAGGAACAAATAATGAATTTGAAATTAAATTGTATTTTGGATGCAATTGTAGTATGATGTGAACAAATTTATCTCAAAGGTATTTGAACTAATTTATTACAAGTATGGTACAGAACATTAATTACTTTATAGCAACTTTTAAGACCTTATATCCTTTTTATTTTTTTAAAGATTTCATTTATTTTTAGAGAGACGGGGAGGGAGGGAGAAAGAGAGGGAAACATCACTGTGTGGTTGCCACTCATGCACTCCATTCCAGGCACCTGGCCTGCAACCCAGGCGTGTGCCTTGACTGGGAATCAAACCAGTAACCCTTTGGTTCACAGTCTGTCATTCAATGTATTGAGCCACACCAGCCAGGGCTAAAACCTTATTTTCTTTTTAAAAGCAATGTATATTGTCCTAAATAATTATATATTTTAGTTCCATCTGAGACCACAGGTCATGTCTCCTAAGACTCTGAAAGAGCCTTGTTGAGCCCTGACCTCCCTGCGGGAACAGAAAAGGAAAAGCTGCCACGTGTCAGTATGTGACTATCTATTCCACCCAGGGAGAGCTGTGTATTTCCTGTTCTAGTTCTTAATGGTTACAGAGATAATTGCAGTAGCTGTTTAATAAAACTGTTCCCACTATCTCTAATTGCAGAATCATTTCTGGATCCAACACCTTCCCCACCTCCAGTTTCTCAAAGAGATCCTAGTTCCTACAAAGTTGCTTCATCCTCACCATCAGGAAGTGCTTGAGATCTTAGGCAAAAATAGCTTTTGACTTAAACCTTTTCAAAAGTGAAAGATAATATGAAACAACTTACTTTCTAACACAAGTGGCTCACATAAATATATACTTACCCCTTAAAACTGTTCAACATCGTTGCCTACATTGGGTAGGAAGCAACGCTTCTCCACAGACAAAAACACACAGGAACATTTCTCTTAAAAAATTGTTGCCTTGCCCAGTGTTTCTCAGTTGGTTGAGCATCATCCTGCAAAGTGAAAGGAATCCAGCTTGATTCCTGGTCAGGACATCTAAGTTGCAGACTCAGTCACTGGTTGGAGCTGGTACAAGATGTTTCCTGTTTTTCCCTCCTGCCTGTCTTGAAAAAATTTGGTTTTCAATTACTATTTACTTCTACTGCTAGCATGTTTAGACAAAATATTTTACAAAATATTACTGATGATTCCAGTACCTGGCATACACATACATAGTTATTAAAATATTACTGACTGTATTCCCTATGCTGCAATTCACATCCCTGTGATTCATTTGTAACTGCCATTTGGTACTTTCTAATTGCTTCACCTTCTTCACTTTGGGCCAAACCTCCTTTTCTGTGGCATCCTTTGGTCTGTTCTTTGTTTTCAGTGAATCGGTTTGCATTTTCTTTATGTATTTTGTTTTAGTTTCCAGATTGTAGAGTAGGACTGAACTAAGTTGGCATGTTAAGAAGTCTTGTTAACAAAGATGCTGTCAAGGAAAGCCATGTTTAGGGCATGTGCAGTAGAGCAATGATGCAGTGGGATGATGCAACCTCTCAAGCATGCTCAGTATAAGGACATAGTGTACTTATTTGGAAGGTAACATCACCCTCTCAGAGCATGCACTATAGACCTACATTAACCACATGTGCCTATTGAAGTTGCCCAAAACAACATGTGTTAATCAGAAGCTGAGGCAACACTGCATTATATAAGAGTGCATAAGCAAAAGACTTCAGACCATGGAAAATGCATCCTGTGAGCAATTACATTGAGGTGTCCTACACCTTCTGCCTCAGGAGAAAGAGTTCCACCTTGATTTTGTCCCTCGGACTTTGCCTTGCAAGACAGGGACTGCCTGGCTGCCTCCCAGACCAGGACCGGACCTGGACTCTTGCGACTCTGGTTTGTTATTGCCCAATTCTCTCATGTGATACTGTAACTGATTTTTTTCTGTGTTATTGTTACTGATTATTATTGAGATTGAATCTGAGCAATAAAAGCTGAGTGAATAGTATATTCACCTGTGTTGACTCACAGATGTTATCCCTTGGTGCCAGAATTGCCTGTGGGGCTGGTGGCTCAGCTCTTTAATTTCCTAAGGCCTGAATCAGACAACCAGAGTGGGACTAAAAGGCTGAGTTATAGAAAAAAATATGTTTCAAAAGAGTCAGTAGCCTGTGACATAGATATAAGTGAAATCATATCATGTATTTGTCCTTTCAGATTGACTTATTTCACTTAGCATGTTATAAAATGGTGGGGGAACTTAAGAGTTGGAAAAGTTTTAGTTTTTGGTAATAGCTAACAAACTTAGTAATTAATACATGTAAAAAGCTATTCTTTCAGGAACTGATGATATGAACTATCTGGAGTCCAAGAGACACAAGCAATTGACCTTTGTGCTCCAGAACTGCAAGCAATCCAGATGTATCTGAGCCATTGTGCTCCAGGGAGAGACATCCTCCTGCAGAGAACAAAGATAAAGAACCACCTGACAAGAGCTGAGAGTGCTGGACTGCAGCTTTTATCTCATTAGCCTTGTTCATTAATCCCAAACCTTTTATCTACATTTCTCTCCACCCCATTTCGAATCCCTTAAACTTTTATTCTCCTTATAGAAAATGCTAGCTTAAAATGAAATGTAAGATCGTCTTTTAGGGAACATAACCAGCTGTCTTCTCTGATCGCTACCAACTATATAAAACGCCCATATACATTCAAACGCTTCTCTACTTTTCGGTTCTTGTGGCGACAGGCAGTATGATTGCCAACTTTTCCAGTTTCATACCAGCATTTTTAAATCTGAAAAAGAATCTTTGGCTGCAGAGTGCATGGAACTCTAGGTCTCTCCCCAGGCAATCCCACAGGACAGCGTTTATTTACTTTCTAATTGTCACTGCGCATACCTGCCCTCTTGTCAGGAATGGCCTCCTGTCCCTAGCACTGTGTTCAGACTAAGCTCCCAGAACACACCCTTTTCCTTCCCCAGCGCCATTTTGTGTAGACTTAGAGAGTGAATGTGAGGACGGTCACATTGTGTGGCTCAAAATCATTGGAGGGTCACCAAAAGATTACTTTTGAAAACAAATGTTACAGATTTTAGAAATAGTTATGTGGATAAGTTAAAAAAAACAATGAACAAGAAAGGCTATAACCAAAGAGCTGAAATGGAGCCCATTCAAGGCCACTGCATTCACTCCTCGCCTATATTCCTCATCTCTGCACGAGCTTGGCCCCTTGTAAGCCTCTCCCCCCGCCCTTACTTCGTCAGCACTGAGCAAAATCGCCCAGCCACTGAGGTGAGGAGCATGCGCAGATTCTTTCAGAAGCTGAGACCACTGCGGAGTAGGGAAGGTTACGCAACCCTTCCTGGTTTTCGCTTTACCAGTTGAAACCTGATTTTCTCAGACCTCCTTCCTTCGCACGTGAAGCCTATGGGTCACTGACGGCTATGAAATCTCCGCTACCAGGCCCCTACCGCGGTGAGCCCGGCGTCCTGGTGAGGCGCTGTTAAGTGGACGCTGCGCGTCTGTTTCCGGGGAGTCGGAAGCCGTGCCGCCCGCGATCTCTCCGCTTTCCGGCAATTAAACACAACCTCCCCCGTGATCTTCGTGCTGGGAGTCTTTCCCTGCGTAACCCACCCATCTGATGCTCTTTCAAGTCTCGGGAAAGGCAGTGACGAGGCTGTGAGGGTATCCGAAGACTGAACACGTGAGGGAAGGTCCGTGAGGGACTGTAAGAGACGACCACGCAAGGGAGGTGGGAGGGACGGGAACGCGACGTAGGACTGAAAGGGTAACCAGGGAAAGTACCCGGAGGAGGAAGACGGGAGAAATGCCGAGGAGACGGAGGAGCCTCGGAGAGCGCATGGGCGCTGACCAGGAGAGGGGCCTGTGAGCAGACGTAGGGGCAGCAAAGGGTGAGGCCCGTCAGATGGAGGGAGTGGTTCTGAGGAGACCAGCTAGAGCCAGACCGAGGATATAAAGGCGGTCTGAGGTGGTGGCTCGGAGGGGCGAAGCACTGAGAGTCGGCTTGTGGTAGGTAACAGGAAAGACTGTAACGGGGGCCGCAGAGGGGACACAGGCATGGGCGGGGGATGCAGACGTGTCTGAAGATGGGAGCGATGAAATATATCAGGGAGAAAGAGCAAGTGAAGGTGAAATAGGTTTGTTGTTTCACAGAACAGTCGTAGGTACAGGAATAAAGAAAAGGGGAGGAAGAGGGGGAAGGGAAACCCAGGAACGGACAGCAGTGCAGGGAGACAGGGAACAGACAGAAACAAGATTCATACAGAGAAGTACAGAGTAGCAGGAAGAAAGGGAACCCAAATGCGAGTGATTCAGTTGTGATTAATGGGCTTGTTGCTTTATACTACATTTAGTTTAACATTTGCTGAATTGTTTCGGTTAAACAGATTTGAATGAAAATTACAATTCCCCAGTTTATAAGGCTTGTGAACTTTATAATTATTTGCTTCCATCTGCAACCCTTATTCACTCAGAGGTCAGAGACTTGTCTGCCAGTCATGGGGTCCCTTCTCATATCCTTGGTGGGATGGCAAGAAAGAGATGACCTGGGAGAAGAAATGAGTAAGTCTGTCACCGCATGCTTTTCCCAGGAATAGTAAAGGCATTGGGTCTTTTTATTTTCTGCCCACTGCATTTACTTTTTCTGCATCTCACGTTGAATTTATTTTTGAAAAACACATTGAGGTTAATCTTAGTCTGTTGAATATCAACTTTTCTGGAAGTAGTCATTAACGTCTATTTTATTTTAATTGTTGTTCAAGTACAGTTTTCTGTCTTTTACTCCCATCCCTGTCATTAACTTCTGAAATAAGCATTGGTGATATCTCTTAACTGGTGCTTAACATTCTTTTCTAAATATGAGATAGTCTCAACGTTTTTATCTTTGACCAGAGAAGTCATTACATTAAAAATAATTCCCAGTTTTCCTTTTAAATAGATTGTGTCTACTTTAAATTCTGAACCCTGTATCCTTTCTACTGTTTACTGTATGTTGAAACATGCATTAGTACTTAGTGATATCAGACTAATTTACTATGCACTTGGTGAGAATGTCAGTGATCTTAACAATCAGAACCTAGTTTCATGAGTTTGTCTAATGTTTTTGCAGCCTTTCCTTCCCTTTATGTGATTTGTTGAATTAGTGACTGTGAGCCACAAGGGAGCTCCTCTTCCCCTCAAGTCCCTTTTTCTGTTCTCTGAAAATATTGAAGGGTAGACTGGATTGACCTGAAATGTGTTTCCCAGAAACCTCAACTACTCATGTTTAATTTGATTAATGTGTTTTCATAGCTAATATTTTTTAAAGTTTTCAGTATTAAAACTTGTATTTATCATTTTATGCTTTTAATATAATTCTTTGTTTTTTCCTAGAAAATAAAAAGGTTTTGCCCAGGGAGCTTGTCATTTTAGAAGTTTTTGCCCAAAGTCCTCACAGTACCCAGAGGTCTGATGTTTGCTGGATCTGATATGTCTGGCCAAGTGTACAGAAAACAGCTCGTGGGGGAGCAGCCTAGGAACCATGAGGGAACTAGATAAAGATGCCATTTCATGGGCTGCATTGCAGACCTGCAGAATTATAACTTAGAGTGGAGTCCTCATTACCTTCAGGTCTGCATGATTATTAACGCTACACTGTTTCCCTTCATATTCCTATTAAATCACATGAGAAGTTTTAAGAAATGACATCAGCTGTGCTGTCCTCCACAGAATTGGTCGACTGCTTTGGTTGGGGCATCATTGTTTAATGAGGTGTTCCTGGTGATGCTAAGGTGAGCCCATGAGTTAGCAGGAATGTTTTGGGATGCATTTTTTTAAAATACTCACATGAGGATATGGTTATTGAATTTAGAGACAGGAAAAAAGAGATAAACATTGATGAGCTTTCTCCCTCATGTACTGGGACCAGAGATGGAACCTGCAAGCTAGATAAGTACTCTGACGTGTAATTAAACACACAATCTTTTCTGTATACAGGATGATGCTGCAATCAACTGAGCTACCAGGTCAGGACATGCATTTATTTTTTTTATAAAAAAATTTTTTATTTAGAAAGTCACAACACAGAAGAAATGTGGTCAAAAAACAGAGTCATAAGAAGGACCATTGGAGGTTGGAGAAAGAAAAGGCAAAGCTTATCTGCAGGGTGGGAGGGAAGGGGAAAGTGAAGGAAAAGGCATTCCCAGATGTATTTATAGGGTCAGTGGGGGTAACCAGGTGATCTACTGAGTTTGGGGGTTCAGGAAAGCAGCATATGTTCTCATTGCTGTAGGAATTTGTGGACAGCTGTGGGAGGAGAGAGCCCCTGAAAAACAAGAAAGAAAAAACTCATAGTGTGGTCTCCATGCAGGAACTCATTGTTCCTGACTTTCTCCTGTGTGACAAAGGAAAGGAGATGGTGCTCTTTTTAGCATTTCAAGGTCCTTAGGCCTGTGAAGGTGGTGGGAACAGTTAATGGGGTTGTGCTGATGTCTGTGAAGGCGAATCCTCAAAATGCAGACATGACTTCACGTACTGTTTCCTGAGGAAACAGTTCAGAGCTGGAGCAGGACCAGGAACACCTGGCTGCTTTTTAGGTAAATACTGTGTTCTGGGTCTGAGTGTGTCTGCTTTTTCTCTTAACATCCCTGGATTTAGAACCTACAACCTTTAATTCTCTCTTTGTGGTGTTCCTGCCTAGTGAGGTTGTTTTAGCTGCTTATTGTTTTCCTTTGCTGCTTACGATTGTCAAGGTCAGCTCTGAAGAATACTTGTTTCTTTTGTTCCAGAGCCTTCTCTACATTCTCTCTATCCAGGTTCCCTGAGAGCATAAAGAATTCCCATCTGGAGTAAATGACCTTCAACCACTGAACACATCCCCTCTGACAGATCACTCATGTCCAGCATCCCTGTTGGGATGGGCTCAGAGGCTTGGGTATTAGTGAAGAAGGGACTTGCAAGTTTTAGGTTCATGTAGCTGCAGAATCAGTTCTGCAGCCCAGGGGTTAAAAAATGCACATTTTACTGGTCAGGATAGCTGTGAGTGTTCTGTTAAAGAGGAGTTGATAGAAGAAACTTGCAATTAGAAGGCACTATTAGAGTTACTAAATGTGGGAAGTGTGTGTGGGTTTACATTTGCATGCAAAGGCAGCTCTTTAGAATACGTCTTTCCTGTGTTCCAGAGCTTCTCTCCATCCTCTCCATCCTGAACAATTCTCACCATGACTAATGACCTGCAATTATTGAAAGTGTTCCCTTTGTGACAGATAAACATAAGAATGTGTTGATATCTGAGATGCCAATTTGGGATAAAGTTGGGGTGGAATATCTGTGAAGGAGAAACTTTCATTTTTGGTTCCATCTGGATGCTCAATCTGCTGGACTGTAGACCAGGATTAAGAAAAAGCATGAGTAAACAGGATGAATATGTGGCCCCCAAAATTCAACCTCCTGAAGAAGAGACCCTTATTGCGTAGAATGCTAAAAAAAAAAAAAAAAAGACTTAGTATTTAAAATAAGCTAAAGCTACCTTGGCCGGTAGCTCAGTTATTTAGAGCATAGTTCCGATACACCAGGGTTGTGGGTTTGATCCTTAGGAAACATACAAGAATTAACTAATAGATGCAAAAATAAGTAGAACAACAAACTGTTGTCTCCTTCTCTTCCCCTGCCCCTTCTCAAAAATCAATATTAAAATTTTAAAAATAGCCCTGGCTGGTGTAGCTCAATGGATTGAGTGCTGGGCTGTGAACTTAAAGGGCTGAAGTTCGATTCCTAGTCAGG
>PVKM010025382.1:0-19970 GCA_004027735.1 Carollia perspicillata | reverse complement strand
GGGGGGTGTTAGCATTTCCAGCACAGGCAGCCCAGGCACAGCGCAGAAACCTGAGACAGGCATCCCGGATTCTCCCGTTTGGCTTCGAGGTGTCTGGGTCAGGGAGCCCCTGGGCTTGAGCCCCACTAGTCCATCCGTCTAACAACAACAACAACAAACCCAAAGTCAAAAACTCAGAGGGTCTGGGACTCCTCACTTCCCTTACGTCTCTGAACAGAGAACAAAAGTTGCCGGGAAGACAGCCATCGTCTCCCTTGTGGAAACTGAGAACACTCTGGGGGCTGTCAACCGAGCAACAAACCGCAACGGTCCTGCTCTGCCTTTTATAGCCGGCCACCTCTGTGGCTGGAAAACGTGCTATTTGATATTTTCTTTCTGCCCAAGTAGTTTTCAATTACCCCGTTTGGGGGAACCTCAGTGATGATACACTGAATGGTGAAGTTCATCCTGTCCCCTAAATCTGTGTAAGTCAGACGGGGTTATGGTCTTCAGTTTAATTAAAATTTAGTTACATGTTTATCCCTCTTTCCATCTCTCAAGTGAAAAGATGATCTCATTTGGAATAAATGTACTCAGTTTACATCCCCTACTTTGGAGTTCAAAATATTTTGTGAACTTCAAGACAGTAAGGGTTGGAATAAACCAATTTTAACGCGGGGATATCTTATGCAGGGAATCACAGGAAACTGAACTTGGGGCAGGAGCCAAATTAACATCATTTACTTTCCAAGAACTGTATATTGCCAAATCAAAGCCAAGGGCATGGTTCCTAGTTTGGTTCGCAGGGATCGAAGGGAGTTTGACCTTGCTGACTCAGTTTTCCTTACTGCATAGTGCAGGTTTGGGCGGACAGAGGAGGAACACAGGATGGATGTGGGGTGAGGCAGCGGAAACGTCGGGTCTATTCACTTCGCCTGCGCACCGTCAGGTGGGATGCACAGCAGCTGATTCTGAGGCTTAAGAAGAGCCTTTGGCTCTGATTTATCCAGCTGAGCCACAGACGGACTGCAACGTTGAGGACTTCACACGAGGACTCACAAAAGGAGCCATACAGAAGATGTTCATAAGGACACTGTCAGAGTGACCTTCACTTACTTACTCAAAATATGTAAAACTAGCCTTGGGACACATGAAAATTTTCAAAATCTGTTTACCTGTGGCGGAAAAATGCAAAGACACCTATGGGATTCTGGAATTCCACCTGTGGGCCACTCCCCCCGCAACAAAGAGCTCATCCAGTGTGGGGTGTGCTCCCCTCACCGGTGAGGACCCAGTCTCTGCCAGGCCACAGGGCTCTGGAAGAGGAGAGGCGGGACTACGAAATGACTTACTGAACGCCAAAGCTGGGGGAAGTGAGCGGCTAGCCTAACTCACAACAGCGTCTTAGACCTTGGAAACAGTGGGACGAAACAGGGAGGGAGAGAAAAGTGGTATTTAACATAACGTCTGAGTTACAGAATGTTGTGGTCACTTTAAAGAATTTGATGGAAATCTGTAAATGTTTTAAGCTTAATGCTCACACTCAAACTTTTGCAAAGATTTTAATTACAAGGATATCAATAGTGATCAAAGATGACATTTTGGCTCAAAAAGTCTATTTAAAACCAGAAAGAGCCTTAAAAAATAAAAGAAATGGGCTTTCCTATGAAGGCTGGAGCTATGTGCCACCCTGACACAGCAACACCTGAGCTAGAGAACAATTTTGTTGGGTTTATATATCACTTCCTTGATCTTGAACTTCAAATTCTACCATTTCCCCCTCTTCTAACATTTAAAGGTCCCTTGATGCCTCTTAGACTTAACCACCCAACCAAAATAAACTTAGCAACCACCCAAATCAGAATACACTAGCCAACTAAAACACACAAAATAACTTCCAACTATGATTTTGAAATATCTTCCCTTCCAGTTATATGTGCTGTGTTAGTTTTCTACTGCTACTCTAACCAAATAGCACAGACTTAGTGGCTTAGAAAAACACAAATTTATTATCTTCCAGTTCTGCAGGTCAGAGGTCCACAAGGACTCTGACAAGGCCATAATCAAGGCGCTGGCAGGGCTGTGTCCTTCTGGAGGCCTCTGTCTCCTGCCTTGTCCGACCTCTAGGGGCCGCTATATTCCTTGGCTCAGGGCCCTTCAGTCCATCTTTAGAGCGCAAACCTGCAACTTCTGCTTCCACACCCTTTTCTGACCTCTCTAGCTTTACTCTCGTAGGGACCACCGAGATAATCCAGCATAATCTGTCCATCTCAAGATCCTTACCGTAGTCACACCCACAAGGTGCTTTTCGTAGTCATCGCCTCTGGGTGTTAGGACGTGGCTCTCTTTTGGGGGACCTTAGTCCGTTACTACATACACACACACACATTTATCACATGGTTGCAACAGTGTACGACTGCAGCTCTGTGTGATCTTTTTTTATGGAACATTAACTGTAAGGATTTCCTGTATTTCTATCAAGATTGTTTTAAAACGTATAAATTCCTACCTGATTGAGAAAAACCATTATAAATACATGCCAGGGAGGTGACAGGTATAATATACAATTTTCTTTCTTTTAAACCTTCTCTGTAATATTTTACCCCAAAAAGCCATTTTATTAATTTTAAAAAGGGGGCAATAAGCAGCAGCACGCTTCCATGCTGACCCCGGGGGCTTGGGCCCCGCACTGAGCCGTCACGGGGAGGGGGTCTGAGCAGAGCACAGTCTGCCGCGGTGAGAAGAGGGTTTGCCCTCGATTCGACAGAAAGCACAATCAGATTGTCTTCAGCGGAACAAGAACAATCGCCCCATTGTCTGACATCACGGCCTACAGAGCCACCACGCGTTAACCGTCCAGGCCAGGCAGCACCTGGCTCTCTCATGTGTACGTCCCACAGGCTGCAATTTGTCGGCTCGTTCGCTTTGGATTCAGGATTGTAGCTTGTGGGTGTAAACTGGACTGGCTGCCGCCGCCACAGTCCAGGTGCCAGGGTTACTCGATCTCCCCATTTTATCTGTTACAAATAAGAATGTAACCCTGAAAGGAACTGGGGGTTGGGGGGAGGGCACAGAGGTGGAGATTAAAACTGACTTTGCTTCCCATAAACTATTCAGTTGCCTTGTATAAAACAGGGTTCGCAAACTTTCTGGGAAGGGCCAGGCAATGAACGCTTTCAGCTTGACGGGCCATTCGGTCTCTGTCACAAGCCCTCACACTCGGTTCCTGTGGTAGGGGCAGAGCTGCCACATGCACCACAGAACTGCTGCACGGGCACGGTGCTGCTCCAGTGAAACACTGTTTACCAAGATAAGCCGTGAACAGGATGAGGCCCAACCAGCTGAAATTTGCAGCCCCTGGTATAGGAGGAGGACAGGTGTCTTTAAGTTGTTAAAAGATCCAAGTATCCCCAAATTCTTTCTTTCCTGCTGCTAATCTAAGTCGCCTATTTGTACATTTTTAGCGAAGTCTGGGATCGTCTTAAGAGTCACATGGATAAGGTGGTATATTTCATTACTGGCCCCAATTTTTCATCCCCATCTGTAGCCATGATGTTTTTCACATGACTTTGGGGTCCTTCCCATAAAAGTCAAGTACATTTCTTTGTCCCTGATTTTGGGCTCAGCCATGTGACTTGCTGCAGCCAATGAAATGAAGCAGAAATGCCAACATGCCGGTTCAGTGCCTCCAACAAAACAGACTTGGCGTTTCCACTTGCCCCTTGAGCTTCCACCAGCTCTGGGAAGGACATGCCCAGGCTGGTCACCTGGTCAGAGGGGGATGGGAGGCTTGTGGAGTGGAGTTGACACCCAGCCCCACAATAAGAAACCCAGGTACCCAGAGGCACTCGGGTGAAATTGGCCAAACCTCATATGACCCACAGACTACGTGAGTGATAATACCGTTATTGTTTTAAAGCCACCGACGTCTGGGTTGGTCTGCTAGGTGATCAAGGGGGTTAGCATATCATTCATAAAGCAAACTATGTCTTTTTTTCCAAACCCACCCAGTCATCTGCACAGAAATAATCTGCATAGAAAATCGTATTTCCTTCTATGGAATGATTTCTAATTGAGATTACGTACACTGTACATATTTACTTTAAAACTTGCTTTACTCATTCTAACTTTATTACTAATAAACTTTCTCAATATTTCCTCTTAGTGGTGTGTAGCTTTTACCCACTGATATGAATAGGTATCTACAAAGCCATGTAGTTAGCATATGCGATCCCCCAAATTTTTCCATCACAGCAGTGTGTCATTTTTAGACCACTTCACAAAACATGGTTTACCATCATGACAAAGCAGTCTGGAACCACGCTGGCTCTGATTATTCATTTATAGGAGGTATTATTAGCAAGGGCATTAATAAAGTGGTGTTTATAAAGCAATTATGCACAGAGAATATTCCCAGACCTCCATCTGAATTAAATAAAAACCCCATTTTCTGGAAAAGAGAAAAAAGTGTGTGCAATGGCCCTACCACGTTTCTGTTTAATTAATGAGGGCAGATGTCCATTTTCCACTTTGGACTGATATCACTGAGTCATGACTTCCATCAACACTTCTAGTAAGGACACGAGAAATACTGGGTTCAATAAACATACACTTGCCCAACTTCTGGCCAGGGTCAGCTCCAACCCACACCTTCCCAAGGACATCCAGCCATCCACAACCATATGAAGCTGGTTCACATACCCTAGGAAGTTCTCACCACCCAATGGCTGCAGTATCACACTTGCTGAGCTCATCTCTCTCTCTCTCTCTCTCTCTCTCTCTCTCTCAACGAAACGCACACAGCTAGTCACCACAGTTTAGGTGGTTCTATTCCAAAAGCTTGTCTCTAAGTGGGCGCTTTAAAAATGTGAAAGGCATTTCCAAAGCCAATGTTGCAAAGTCTATTTAATTCATAACAAATGGGAATTATATTAATCTCTGCATTAATAAAATCTTTACAACTTTTGATTGTTAATAACAAAACCATGTGCGCTGATGCTGATGGTGAGCATCTTGAGATTTAGGCTGGTGCGGCCCCCTGCAGCTGCGTCCCTCCGTCAGGTGGCGGGACTAGGTGGTCTATGATGGCCTCATTTGCCGGCCTGGAGGATGGGGCTGGTTTGGCCTAGGGCTCTTTGGTCACAAGCCTTATTTCTGCTCCAGGTGGCCTCCCAGCCTCAAGAAGGCTTTTTCCTCAGTCAGCATTCATTCTGTGAGAGTGATCAGGAGTGGGCGCTGTGAAACCTCTCAGCTCAGAGCTCTGTAGTGACACTCATGCTGCATTCTATTGGTCAAAGGGGGCACAGAACTGGTCTGGACTTCCTGGTGTGGGGAAATGACTCCACCTCCTGACCAAGGGTGTGGCAAAGTCATATTTCAAGGGAGCATGCCACAAGGACAGGAGAATCGGGGGCCAGTTTTGGCAGTATACCATATGTCCTAACAGTTACATGTTCTACTGTTTATGTAAAAGTGCATGTAGTTTTCACAACTTCGTCTCCCTGCAGAGTCACATGCAAGATCCCCAGAGGGCTGGGGGAAGGGATCGTAGATAAAGGAAGGCAGTCCTAGACACCTGTCACAGGTTATTCCTCACCTGGGGCGATTGGGCAGGCACAGTTCCAGGCTAATGGCCCTAGAACTCATGCTCCATGAGCACAGGGATTATCGCTTGTTTAGCTCAACTAATGGATCCCCAAGGCACAGAAGAGGGCCTGGCCCATAGCAGACAAGCAAGGAAGCTCTTGAAATGAAAGAGAGAATGCCTCCTGGGGGTTCTGAATTGAAAGTTACCCAGTAGTCCAGCAGTGGAAGATGAAGACTATCTGGCATCCAAGATAATACTAACTTGTGGGTATGGATCGTCAGAAGTCTGCTGTTCACCAGTCGGGGACCACCAGTATTTAGAACGAGAACAGAGAAACAATGTGCTAAGATGTTCCCGTGTTGATCTTCCAGAATGACATTAGCTTCTTGAGACTAGAAATCAGACAAAAGCATAATGAAGTAGACTTTCTGTATCATTCTAACAAAACAAGAATGCTCATGTAAGTGGAATTTTCTGGCTTTGCTAACTTCATAGGAATCTGAATTGTGAGCAAGAAATTAGCAAAACACACAGTCTTCCACCGAACAAAGGGTCTTACACAGTACCAGGAACTGAAAATCGAGGGTGCGCAAAGTAAGTGGAAAGGAAGTGCAGGAAACATTTGTTGGATGGTTAGTGTTGAGGCCAGAAGACCCCTGGCAGTCGCCTCATCCCTGTTCTTACAACGAGGGAGCTGAGGCCTCAGAATGAAGTGGCTTGTCTAAGGTCACTCAGCGAGTTAGGGCAGAGTTGGGACAAGAGTTCAGGAGGTGAGACTGAGCACTGAGCAACTTCCACTACACCCTGCTGACAATTTCCAGCAGTATACACAAGTTTTGAATAGGAGCAACTATAAATAGCAGTTAGTCAGAGCCTTGTATTAGCTATGTTGACATCACCAGAAGGCAGCTCTGTTCACCACAAGCCCCTCTGGCGCTCGCTCTGAAACAGCTCTCGAGTCACTGCCTTCTTCTCTCCCACTGGCATTACCCGGGACCCCCACAGGTCCAGACTGTGTCCTTCCAGCACCTTCCAGCACCTTCCAGCAACCTGGACCTCCTCACAACGCCCCCTCTTCTCCCAAAGCTGACCGAATATTCGTGTGTACTTGCTTTTCTCAGCCACCTACATCATGTCTTTGCCAGGATAGGGAGCATTATAATTCCTTCGCACATTTCCACAGTGCTGAGAGCCACGTGACAAACACATTTTGGTTAAGGTAGTAACAGGTAATATTTATACTGAATGATTACCATGGGACAGGCAGTGAGCTAAGCATTTTACAAGCATTTCATTTAATTCATCCCCAAACTCTATAAATAGGATTCTTTGTCCTTTGCCCACAGATAAAGTGGTCTGTAGAGGTTCACCGACTTGCTCAAGGTCACCCGACTAGTAAGGGTGTTTGGAGCTGAGATTCAACCCTGGGACTACTTGGCTCCAAAGTTTATGCTAAATACTGGTCCTTTCCAACCGAGAGCTGCCTGAGTTTGGAGTGGGGCCCAGAAAATGCATCTTGGAAATGTGCCCAGTGATTCAGGTGTGTACCAGGTCTGGGTGTTACTGCCCTACACTCTGTAGCCCTACACTGATCGATCCTGCTTATATTTTTCCAAAACCGGAATGTCACAGCCAGACTCTGGTCAGCTCTCCTCAGGTGACTCGGGTCGTGCGCACAGCAGAGAGTGTTGTCTGCTCTCCTGAACTCACCCTCCATGGCCAGGGCACCAGATAGTTATTCCAGGAGCAATGCTGAGGGTCTATCAAGGAAGTCCTGACAGAACAGTCCGGGAAGACAGCAGCGTTCAAGGCCACACAGGTTCATGTGGATCTCAAGATAACATTCTAGGCCCTCTTCTTTGGGGTCTTTTTTTTTTAAAAAGTCACCCACACATCATCCAATGACAGACCCAGCTACACGGTCTCACACCATTTTCCCCAAGTTCAGAATACACATTATGGTCTTCATTGCTATACCCCAATAGCAGGCATCATAAAATACCCTCCAGCATCCTTTTAAGAAATTTTCTTGGAGCAACTGGTCCTCCTTCCTCTACAAAGGACTCCATGGGGTTCAGTGCAAACCACCTACAAGAGGATAACTTGGCCCATTTATATACAATGATACTATACCTAGCACAGGACTAAAGTTCTCCAGGAGATCGCAACCACATGCTTTCAAACAGTCCCTAAGTTTCTCCTTCGTCAGGGGCTCCCTCTTGCTTCAATTACTGTTCTCTCCCCGTGCTGTTCTCTCCTTCGGTCTCTGCCAAACACCCGCGAACTCCTTTCTCCCTAGCACGGCTGACTCATAAAGACATTACGAAATACTAAAAGGAAATAAACACAGAAATTACAGGAAGCCGATTAGAAAGGGAACGCTTTGTAAAGAATAGGTGTTCCATCTTGCCATAGCTGGCTCCATTGGCTTTGCCCCAGGTCATACGAAGTCTTGGGATTGCTATCAGCTCTTCTCCAAGGTCTCGTACAACCTCACAGGCCTGCCGCCTGTGCTCCCGTCTCCAGACCCCCAGTCCACATCCTCCCGGAGGCTGCCCATCTGGGACCCCAGCAGCTCCCCCACGGGCATCTTGAGGGCTTTGTGGTCCAGACCAAGAGAAAGACCCCTGTCCCTGTCATGAAGAAGGGGAGCCAAAATACGGCCTGGAGGGGAATACGAGGTTGAACAGCAGTGAAAGGGGCCATGGTTTGAAGGAAGGGCTCTTCCAGAGCTCGATTTAAGTTAGTTCCTCACTTTTTTCTTCGCTCAAGTATTCTGTTATTTCAAGGAACATTCAGTATTTCGGAGATTGATCTAAAAGTAGAAACCAGGTCTTGCTATTTCCTCAGCCTGTGTTCTTGTTTTTCAGAGTAAAAGGATAAAACAATCCTTGACCCTATTTTCTGTTCTTACACTCATGGTAAAAATCTGTAAAACCAAGAGGATTTATTGCATCTTCTCCTAGAGATTGGAATTTGTCTTACACTGGCCCTCTTCTCAACATACATTCTTCTAACTCGGGTCTCCTTAAAGAATACAAACTGAGCCAGACTAGACTCATCACTCCGTAATCGGATGTTTACTTTTAGTTGTCTTAATTAGCCAAAAGGAAAAAAAAAATCTTGCATGTATACCACTCTTCTGGGATCCCAGAGAGAGTAAGTGTGAAAAGCAACTCAGAATTAGAGAAGAAATTCTCTGTGGTCGAGCACTACCATTATCTTCAGAGATGAGTTTACATCTGGATGTTGAAAACGTTTAAAAATGATAAAAATGAGGTTTCTGATTTTGACAGTCATTACACTCTGCAGGCCCATCACTGTGATACACCATTAAGACTATATTTGTACTCCTGCACCGTCTAAATACGAGTTAGAAATTGCCACATCCTTTCAATATCTGTGAATACACTTGTTAGAGAAACTGCAGACTGCAGCAGAAACCCTGTAAATGTCAAACATTTTTAGTACTTTTCTTTGGGTGGCGGGTAATTTCCACACCAGAAGTAGCTGAAGCACAACTCGGTGGGTGTTGAGTGGGCCGGTTCCCACAGAGTGCTGGTGACGCTGTGCGGCACGCAGAGTCTGAAGTGTCTCGTCATTTTGGGCCCCTGGCCTCCCAATAAACCAACGACGCCCTGGATTGAGACTTAAATCATTGCACTGTTTGTTTTTTTAATGTTCTATAGCCGGCTGTTTAAAAAGAAAGAAAATCAGGAATGGCCGACACGGGAGAATTCACTGAGTTTAAAATAGCAGCTGCAGGTGGTACTGGGCTCACTCGACTCTTCCTGTTCAGTCTGGGGGCAAATCTTCTGGGTTTCAGAAGCCCAGCCATCAACTGTCATTTGGGAACAAAAAGGCAGCATCCTAGAGTTAGAAAAGAATGTGGTCAATTGTTCTTTTAGCTCAAACAGAAAGTATAAATTATATAATAGTAAGTATGGGCACCTGAAATTCAGGGGGAAAACGGTTGCTCACTGCATTAACTTTGATAAGCTGAATTAAAAGTGCTTTTTGATTGCAAGATAAATATAAATAGCCCTTTTCATTCAGAGTCATCCTGTTCTTCCAATAGCTCAGAAATCCAAAAGCCACCTTATTCAATACCCTCTTGTAACAGCGGAGCAGGAGAATTCTGTGAGTGACCGGCAGTCCTACACGGCAAGGAGAACTGTACTCAACCACGACCAAGGTAAACCCAGACACATGTGCTAGGGGACCGGTTCTCAAACAGAGTGAGCCCACCTGGAGCACTCTAAACACAGGCTCACACCCAGGGTGCCTGCCCACTCAGCACCTCCGTGGCACCTGAGTATGTGCTGGTCCCGCAAGTGCCCAGGTAATAACGAGGTTGTGGGGGGCAGATCTGAGAACACTGCCCCAGGGAACACTGAGGGGCACGGGAGTAGGAGACTGAGTACTTACCCAGCACCAGATTCTTTAATTATCATCATTCCCCCATCTGACCCTCAGTGCAGCTGCCGGGAGCATCACCAGGCAAAAGGCGAGTAAACGGACGCTGAGAACGGATGTTGTATTTGGTGGGAAGTGAGAAGGCAAGAGACAATCCCAGGGCAGTGAGGGGCCCCCAACACCTTCCGTTGCTTCCTTAGACCCACCTTAGACCCTAATCAGTAAAATCATATACGTGGTAAATACCCTGTGTTAATATCTGATTGGGCTACCTTGAAACTTGCTAAATAAAGTCTTTGCTAAATAAAACATTTTAACTTGGAAGCCTCAGAGCGCTCAAACAATCACCCACAGGCATTTTTCATCCAAGGAGCCAATTTCCACCTCTCCCCTTTAACTTTTTTTGGCTTGCTCCTTTCCTGTTCCACTCAACAATCTCCCCAAACCCTCACTGGCACACGGTAATGACCTGCCCTGACCAAGGAGGGAACTCACCACCTGTATTTCCAACAGCGAATGCCCATTGCTTATGCTTTTCAAGGCTCTTACAGCTGATGACCCACATGTTTCTTTTGTGTTTGTAGGTGTCAAAGTTATGTCTTTTACGTAAGCTCCCAAAATACAAGAGTTCCATGCTCTGTACACTATGCATCGTAGCACAACACTTAATAAAGGCTCTGTGTTGGTAATGACCTGCAGTATCTCTCCATTATCAGGGAGTCCCTGCCACTGTGTAACAAAGCAACTCCAAGATCTGTTTCCATGACAACGGCAGCATCGCACAGGAAAGAGAAGGAAGAGAGTGCAGAAAGGCTCTTTAGAAATTGGTACCAAAATGCATATTCAGTTTAGGAGACTAAAAACAATGTTTGTGCATTAGATTTGAGGTTGAAATCTTTTCTTTCTTGAAAGTAGCCTCTAATAAAGTGACTATTTTTAAACACCTAACAGGAATTGATTCAGAACATTATCAATACCACCCATCTGCCAAATTTAAAGTCTAAAACTAGGTTACCAGGTTCATCGATTTCCCTTAGAAGATGCCGGTAGAAACAGATCAACCCTCTCTGACAGCGACAGCAGTGAATGCTGACGGTTCAAATGCTGCGATAAATAAACAGCATTCACTGAGCAACGGCAAACTTATAGAAGACTCCTCAAACCATCATTTTTCCTGAATAAAATTAAAATGGGAAACATCTTATGAGAAAGGAGTTTCCTTAGAAGGCCCTTCAAACCATTTACCAAGCCACACACTGAAAATAACTCAACAGCAGGGTGTGTTATAACTAACTCACACAATACAAACACACCAGAGGGGAAATCACGTTTTCCCTTTCCACCCTGCTCGTGGCCAGCCATGTTTGCTTTTCTCTTGTAGACGAGGGAAAATAAAATGAAACGCCAGACAACTTGAGTAACCTCCTCCCTGCCTAATACTTGTTTCTATCATGGTTTTTCATGCATCAGTCATCAAAGAAGAAAGGGCCCTCTGACTAAAAATACACTGGAACAACAGCCAGAACTGGGGCCCCTTTTGTTCTCAGCCACTGGGAGGTAAGGTTCTTTCACCTCCGTGTGTCCCAGGTTATTTCTGACCCTTGCCTTGTTCTCTGTTTATTCTATTTCAGTAAACCGGAGGGAGGCTGCAGCCTCTGGTACCCCGGCCCACATGCTCACCAACAGGCTTCACGAGAGCAGCGCGGTGGCTGCTTTTCGACCTTGTCACAAGTATAAAAGTCGGACATCAAAATGAGATGGCACTCGCACAAAGAACTGTTTTTCTTTATTCTCAGGAACCAGCCATTATGCTGAGAGGCCACAGCTGGCTCAGGCGAAACAGGAGTTCTGTATAACATCTGGGTTAACTGGAGGTGAATCTCCCTGATCATGTCCTTGCTAACTCAGTAATTAATTTTTTACCGAGAGCCAGCCAGATGCCAGATTGAGGGTGAGCGCTGAGGCTGGGCGGGTAAAAGACAGGGTTTGCCCTCTAGGGGCTGCAGCGTGTGGTCGTGACAGAGACTGCCACAGCGCCGTGTCACAGCTGTCTTCAGAGAGGTAGCCCGGGGAGAATGAAATGGTGGGGGCGGTGACTGAACTGGGGGGCGGAAAGGAGCCTGGGGCCATAGAGCAGGTGGTCGGAGAGGAGATGCCAACTGGGATTCTTAAACGACGACAGAGCGCCAGTCAGCCGGCACGGGAGACGGGCACTGGGAAAAGCCGTGTCCTCAGAGCATCACCTCGGCCTCCAGGGCAGCCACTGCTGCCCTTCTGGGCAGAGCGGGTCTGGCATCCCAGGAGCACTTTGGGTGCTCCTTGTTCTGGAGTCCCTCTTCTCCTGTTAGAAACATCGGCTCTTTGGAAGTTCTCCCTGGGGTTTATGCCAAACTCTGCCTTCTTATAACACCCATTAGATTTGGGTCAGCCCCTGGGATTCCAAAGTCAAGTCCACCCTTCTTTCTAGAATGGAAGACAGCTCCTATCAACTCCTGCAACTTGTTCTTTTCTTCAAGCTGAACATGTTTAAAATAAATAAATTATTATCAAATAAAAATCATAATCATTATTATCATGATGAAAATCAAATTATTATCACCTGATTTCAATTTCCTAGGGGCCCTTCTGGCTCCTGCCTCCCATCACGTAAATTCTGCTACAGTGCTAATCATGGTAACAACTTCACATTAAGCTTTTGCACCGAGCATCGCATAAACATTCTTCCAGGTCTTTATAATCATCATTCTTAATGCCCACCTGCCTTCTACCACACTGACATATCACAATCAACTTAACAACTCCCTGCTGACCGACAAGAAGGTGAGTAGAAGAAAATGACGGCTGCAGAGGGAAATCTAAGAAACACCGCTCCTTGCCAATATCCAGCCATGTCATCGTTTTCGATGCTTAGATCCTATTAGACATAAATTATTCTCAAGGTTTTAAATTTGACACTTATCCCACTTATCCAAAATGGCTGATACACAGAATCTGGCAGTTAATTAGGTGTTCTAGCTAAATGAGATCGATAACAGACATTATTTTTAAATGAACTTTACAGACCGCATATTGTTAGCATTATGAAGAACATTAAACCCTACTTTACTAGAGCTGGTTTCTGGACGCATTAACTCTTTTTTTTTAATATACAGAAAAGGGATAGTGCATCTCAGTTTGCTTACAAACTAGGAGATCACATTGAGTTCTGCTTTTCTTAACTGCAAACATATAGAGCCCTTATAACATGTTATAAATAAATGGGTTTTCAAGCATGGAGCCACTGACAATTGTATCAGTGACTATTTTAAAAGACCTAAGGCAACGAATTCCATTTCCAATGGAAAAAAAGAATTGTGCAAACAAGCTTAAAACAAATTTTTGTGTGTGTTTGCCAGTGTTATAAAATGTAGCTTTTAATAAAACCTTGACCCAAATGCCAGCAACTTCAGAAAAGAATTTGGGTGGGTGGGGGGAGAAGAAAGTTGTTTCATTTGGGAAAAACCACCACTATCTTTTTCCTAATCTTCAACACACACAATTTAAACATATATAGCTAGCTGTAACACTTTACGCAATCCCTATGTGATACAGCAGAGACAAGATCTAAATACAATCGTGTATTTAAGCCCTGGACCAAGGCTTCACATAAAAATACCACCCTCCTTCCCCCACTGTGTTTCTAAAGTACGACACACTTTCCCCAACACCTGCAGCCATGCAGGGGTTTTTAGGAAACTTTTGTGCATGCTCTTAATTCCCAACCTTGGCTCTTCGGTCTCAGTAACAAAATACCCTTTCCTATGTGTTTTATCTACTTGTTTTGGTTAATACGGTGACAACTAAAAGTCAAGGTAAATTTCAAATACTAAGATTTCTGATTTCTTGAGCCTGAATTATACCATGACGCCGATGTAGAAATGAAAGGGGCACCATGGTGAACTGAGAAAAGTCTCTGTTTTACCAACTGTGATTTACTCTTTCCCGTGACCTCTTTCCCTGTCGTCTCAAACCACAGCAAAAGGATACTGCGTTTCTTACTATTGCAGGGCTGAGGTCACGGACGTCATCCCAGACACAGCTCAGTCTGTCCTCGGAAAGTCCTGCTAGCTGAGCGACAGGTCTAGTAAGCAAGGAGCATGAAGACAGACGTGTTTCATGTGCTGCACACAAATGCAGAATTCGTATAACCACATGACTTCATAGTTGTGATCTCAAAAAAGAGGGAATTTCTCCCTTATCTTTTGTTTTGCAATTAATGTGAGAATACTGAATCTCTGAGAATCTGAGGTAGGAGAGGTAGAGATGGTCCCGTAAAGATGTAGCTGCAATGTTTTACTCATTTAGCCTGTGTTTATTTTTCCTTATATACTCAGCGGTGATTTATTTGTTCAGCCCAGTGATGTTACGGCTAAAAATAATCACTCATTAGGAGGAGTAGAAGCAATTTCGACTTAACAAATAGGAAATGTTTACAATTTTATCGTGAGTTGCATATTCAACTCTCACACTTTTCTACATACAAAGCACAGTATCTTGAAGGGCCTTCACACCTGCACTGTGGAGGAAGGCAGTGTGCTGTAGGCGCTTCCTGAAGATTCGACATTTGACCATAGCATCCATCGGGTGGTTAATTTTCCTTATGAGCCCCATGATGAAAAGACTTAAAAATGAATTTGAGAAAAAAAAAAACAGAAGAAATGAGGTTATCAGGTTCTGTGAAGTTGCTACATATATCTTGCTTAAATTTTTGTTCATTAATTTATAGCTACTTATTACATAAAGCAAATTTGGAGGGAAAAAGATTATGAAGAACACATTGTTGGGTTATTTTGAAGATGCATCCAATCACATAGTAGGGCTTAGGTTTAACTGGCATGGATAGTTTGTTAACCATTTGGTATGATGTCATAATCACAGAAAGGAAAAGTCTGTATTTACCCTGAGGCATTTCCTTTAGATTATCAGAAGGAATCGAACAGAAAAGACCCTGTTAGATTTTTCATGTCTCTCATAAGAGTAATATGCATTCATTCATCCACCTGACATACATTAATTGAGCACTTATTATGTGCCAGTTCTAGGTTAAATAGAAGAGTAAGTAACACAACGTTCCTGCTTTCATGGTGGTGGAAGAGACAGACAATAATCAAGTAACTAATAAATACTATGGCTTAGGTGATGACGGAGGCTATGAAGGACACGAAGGAGAAAAGACTAATAGAAAATAATGAGGGGAGGGTCATCTGAGCAGATTCTTGAGTGGTATGAGCGAGCATCCCCTGGGACTGAGCTGCATGTGGAAGAATCCACCTGTGCAAAAGTCCTGAGGTGCAAAGGCCCTGACATGCAAATGAACTTGGCATGTTCTGGTCAGGGAGGTGGAGAGGAGCCAGACTGCAGTCATGATGGGCCTTGTTGACCAAGGGAAGAAGTTCATATTTTATTCTAATAATCAAAGGAAGCCACTGAAGGGTTCAGGCGGAGCAATACAATGATATAATCTGCCCGATACATGCAAAAAACCACTCCGGCTGCTGTGTAGGGGATAAACTGTAGGAGGCAGGAGCAAGTTAGGAGGCCACCAGGCAAACTGTATTTCTTCAGAGGTTATTTTGTTGGAGTCTCCCATCACCAGGCTCCTGAGTGAGACATTTACTATGTGAGAATATGATCAAATTTAAGCAGACACCTCCAAATCGAGAGTGGGCACCTAGACTCACAGAGAAGCTTTCAGTTATGCGTGCAATTCCTTTTTAAATTTTCAACTTACCATTTTCTTTCCTATTTTAGTTCTGTGCATTAAGTTTTCTAAATTACAGATTTGTAGTGAAAAAAAAAAAGATTAAACTGAACTACCTAATCTCAGTGCATACGTCAAGCTTAGCAAATGCTAAAGAGAACAACTTGCCTTTCTAATTTTAAGACCTGCTGTGTGAACTCCTCTCCTTGTTCAAGTGTCCCTGGTCTTTTGTGATTAATTTTAGTAACAGGAGAATGACCTACTTAAGCCCAAATGAGTCATGATACAGCTTAATATCTAAAAACCTAACATTAGCCTCCTCCATGGAGAGCATCATTTCCAAATACAAAATTCTCATGTTTTCAATATTTCTGCCCCATGTTAACGCTATAAAGCTCCCTGCCTTGAAAAGGAGATTGGAAAAGACAGGCTAGGGATGTGCCAAACACAGAGAGTGAGCGACATGTAAACTGCCTCCGGAAAGGTATCTGTCTCAGATAGGTTTACGACAGGACGAAGAAAACCCCTCGACTGTTATAAAACAGTTCAGAATCGGTGCATTTTAAAATACGTTCTTTTATGCAGTAGTCTCATACTAAGATAAATTTCTCATGAGCATGAAGTGCAAGCGACCTGTATGAGTTCTGCACAGACTACTGACCCTGGTCCAGTTAGGCAGATAATAGAGGCGCCCCTAGGAAAGCAGTGGTCAAACCGGAAAGAAACCAAAGACCACAGCGGCGTAGGCAGTGTCCCTAGTGCTCTCTGTCGCCTCTCGGCCTCGAGAATTGTGACTGGTTAAAACCTCTCCAAATTAACTGTATAATCAGCAATTACTTCAAGTAGTATAAATCTAAAATAGGCAGTTGACAAAACAACCATTTCCTCTTGGTGGATTTTTTTTCTTCCCATCGACATTTAACCAAAACCTATTTACCAGGTTAAAAGTGGTCACACGGTTAGCAAGCACGACTCACTGGGCATCATGCATGATTTTATTCGGCTTAAATATTTTTCAAGCACTGAAGAGTCCTTCCATAAGAAAAAAATATTTTTAAAAAATAAGAAAATTCACTATCTAGAGACTAACTTTTAATCAGGAAATGGCTGGTATTGATTCTGAGAGAACCTCATGAAACATTTTGGACATTTTACTCAAACCAAGGAAATCATTTGCATTCTATTTTGGGATCAGAGATTTCACTTTTTCATTCATTCACTCATTTAACAATGATCACTTACTATGACTCAGAAATCATACAAAGCATTGGAAATACAGAGATGAACAAGATATAGGGGAAGGGAAATATTACAATATAACATAACCAAAATAAGTCTTCCTGTGGTAGATTGGACAGCAATGGCCCGAGGACCCACACCTTGTGTGTGCACCCTCTGTGGTGGTGAGTTCTGTGTGTCCACCTGACTGGACCATGGGGAACTCCCAGACACACATTTGGTCACATTATTCTGGGTGTTTCCATGAGGATGTGATCTTTGGATAAGATTAACATCTAAATCAGTAGACTGAGTAAAGATGATTGCCTTCCCTAATAAAAGCCTAAATAGAACAAAAAGGCTAGCCCTTGCCCAAACAAGAGAGAATTCTTCCTGCCTGAAGGCCTTAGAACCGGGACGTGGGCTTTTCCTGCCTGTGGGCTCCAGCTGAATCACTGGCTCTTCCAGGTCTCGAGCCTGCTGGCCCTCACACCGGAACTGCACTGCTGGCTGTCCCGAGTCTCCCGCTTGCTGACTCACCCTATAGATCGTGGGACCTGCCAGCCTCCATAGTTGCATGAGCCAATTCCTTATAGTAAACCTCATTGTGTGATAAATAGACACACACAGTGTATGGGTTCTGTTTCTCTGGAGGACCCTGATGAATCTGCCTTCACAGGGACTCTGGGCTTGGCCATGTGATGCTTTGACTAAGGGGACATCAGGAAATGATTCCAGCAGAAGCTCATTAGGTGCATGTGCATTGTGGCTTGCCCTCCAGGAAAAAACAGAGCACCATGTCAGAACCCTGTGCTACTGGCCTCCTGCAGAGGCCAGTGTGAAGCAGAACCAAGGAGTCCTGGCCAACAGCCCTGGGAGTCATCTTGTGGGGCCTTGCAGAACCCTTTGGGAAACGTGAGACAGGAGAGCACATGATCACATATGTATAACACCCGGAGTACCACTGGGTGGCCGGCCATATACAGGAGAGAGAGTCTAGCTCATTAAGGCCAGGTCATAGCACATGACGAGGTCATCAGTGAGAGGGGGGCTGTGATGATGGAGACGGCAGACAGAGGCAGAGCCCACAGAACTTGGGGATGTCTTAAGATGTGGGAGACAAAGGAGATGGAGACAACCAAGTTAATCACAAGGTGCTGGCTCAGGAGACTGTGTAGAGCTGATGGTCTGGCATGGTTCCAATACAGACTAGTAAGCACTGGCTTAGAAGGTGGAAGAGACGCAAGGAGAATGGCCAGGGTGACACCCACCAAGCAAGACATAGCTGACATAAAGAGCTTGGGCACTCTTTCCACATCAAGGATGCCATCTGGAAAACCCTCACACGGTCAGGACTAGTCAACGCCTAACGGCGATGTGACAGGTATCATGACAATGGCACCCTTCTTAGAACCTGGCTTTTGCTTTTGGCATGTCAGTCTCGAAATACATGTTTGAGGAATATGTTGGATTATACAAATGGAAGTGTTCAATGAATAAACAAAACGATTGTGACAACTGACTTTCCCACTGCCCATCTCCTCTCTTGCCAGCACCAGACTCCGTGACTGACAGCGTCTGCCCACAGCTCTGGTACAACATCACGGAGCCGCTGTCGGGGAGGGTCCCACTTGCTTCATCTCTCATAGCCATTATCAAAGGCTACCACATGTCTAGCAAGGGGTTCATTCGATTGCTGGGATGGTTCCTTTTGTCCTTAGCCTCACTGTAAACAAATAAATGTCACAGTGATAACGCTAGCTAGAAAATCCTCGATAAACCTTCTGGCCTCTCCTAGACCCTAGCAAATGTATTTCTTTTTGTTCACAGACTCTCCCTGAGTCTCCTGCTGGAAATTTGTTAAGTAGCAGAAACAGAAAACAGAGCCAAGGTGAGGAAGGTGCCAGCTAATTGAATGGGACACATACATTGGCTTGTAGAAAAGGGGCTCACTGAGATGCAGGGACGAGCCCGTGGTGTGAGCCCTAAAGCAATGTGGGCTGGTCTTCAACTTTGGGTGAAGCCACCTGAAACGAGTCTTTCCAGAAACCCAGTGTCCTGGCAAGTCCTCCTACCTTCCACTTTCTTGAGAAAAACTCAAACAAATTCTCCGAACTGCTCCAGCCTCTCACTTGGTCCCATGCTCTCGTCTAAACTATGATGCATGGTTGACCTTGCTTGTGAGTGCTTTCATTGTTAATATTTTACAGTTTCATCATTTCAAATCTCTCTTACTGTTTTAAGATTTCTCCTAGTCACAGTGACCCCAGACTCTGTCCACAAAAACAGAGCCTTCATAGGCAGAGAAACTGCCCCTCAAGTTGGCTTTGCCAGTCAACCCTGTGGTACTAAGGAAAGAGAACAGGCTGGCGAGTGGCGTGACCTGGTTCAACGCTTGACACACCCTGTACTCCTGGGCCCCAGCGGGTCACTTCCCCACCCCGAGCCTTGATTTTCACATTCGTACAATGGGAACAATGATATATGCCTTGTGCATTTTTGTATGTGCTCCATTGAAGTAATTATCTGCATGCAAATTATGTTTACTCTTATGTGTGATTTCCCACTAAGGATAAACTGAAGACAAAGACCATGTTTTTTTAACCTTTGCATCTCACAGCCCCAGGCACCGAATAAATGATCAAGACCTGTTGAATAACATATAATGAAGAGATACAAGGAAGCCCCAGGCACAAGAAATACTATGCATATGTCAAACAACGTCATGAAGACGCAGTGGCTTGTAGAACAAACCTGTAGCTCTGGGTTCCCGATGATTTGGATCCCAGGGACCAGCTCCCCAGGCCACATTTCTTTTTTTTTATTTTATTTTTTATTTTATTTTATTTTTTTATTGTTTTTCAGTACAGTTTTCTGTCTTTTATTCCCATCCCAGACCTTCCCCCAGTGCTCCCCACCTCCCTCCCCTTTCCACCCCCCTTAGTTTTTGTCCATGTGTCCTTTATACTTGTTCCTATAATCCCCTCCCTTTTTCCCTGAAATTCCCTCCCCTCCCCCCTCTGGAGACTG
>PVKM010025381.1:0-19984 GCA_004027735.1 Carollia perspicillata | reverse complement strand
CTGAAACCTTCTAAATTCCATAGTAATGAAAGGAAAATTGACAGTGGGGATTTGTAACAGTGGAAAATTGTAACAGTGGGAAATTATAACCACCCCACAATCCTTTTGACATTGTTTCTGTCAGTGCTGACTCTGAGTAATATGTAGCCTGCAGATGAACAGCATGTTTGTATAGGAATCCTAGTAAAACTGGAAGCAGGTCTGGCTGCCTGCTGCTATGACAACCAATACTTGGAGGGGTGGGTGCTGATGTAAAGGAAAATGGATTATTTGCAGATGCTGGCCATCTAAAAGATGGAGGACTCACATCTCAAGGCCCTTCTTCCGAAAAATGGGGGACTCTGTCACAAAGTCCATCTCCACTTCTCAGTGGAGGCAGAGGTTTTTTATAAGGTGGAAAAGGAGAAAAGAACAAAGAGATCAAGGAAGGGGGTTGCAAAGTTCTCTAATGCAGACAAGAACAATCCATTATGATAAAGCAAGTGATGGTCTGGTATGCAACATCCTGGTTTAATCATTCGGCTTCACATCATCCTGGCTCCACAGTTAAAGGTCAGCTAATCTCTTGGAGCTGGAATTCTTGAAGGTCACTTTCTGTATCTTTTGAAGTTAGTTCCTAGGATTCTTATGCAAGCATGCTGTTCATCTACAAACTACATATTATATAGAGGCAGCACTGAAAGAAACAATGTCAAAGAATGGTGGAGTGGGTTACAATTTCCCACCATTACAATTTTCCACTGTTACACTAACAAATAATTACATTTTGATTACTCATGGGTTTTGTTAGCTACTGTCAGAAAGTCTAATACTAAATTTAATGTATCACTGAAATAAATAACTATCTCAAGGGCCTATCTTCTATCCTTATAAACTGTGTGTGCATTCTTTCCTATTTCTGTATTAACCATATTTCATTAAGTTTGAAAAGAACATTTAAAGAACTTTTTCCCATTTCAATGACTCTGAAACAAGAATACATCTTACCCCAACAACATCCTATATGTCTTCTGGTTGCCCCTCAAAATTCACTTTCTGTCCAATGGAAATGCTTGCTCTTCAGCTTGAGCTCTGGCTAGAATCTGCTGTCTCTTGTCCTCTGGATTATAGTTGGTTCCCTGAGTGGGATGCTGTCACAATAGATCAGAGGAAACAAGTGAGAGAATGTACTCTCTGGGCTCCCTATTGATAAGGGGCAATAGCTGTATTCCTCTACTTAAGACTATAGCTCTTGTCTGGCTGCTAATCTCCTATGGCATTAGGCTCTCACAACAGCTCATTCCCCCCTCGACCTTTAAACTAAGGGTTGCTGAGGGTGTCCTGTTGTTGCTAGATCCTTGTTACTTTGCAGTCCCCCTGGTTATTTTGTTAACTTTTCACATTTTGTAAACTGTCCCTTTATTTAATTTTCTTTACTTTTTTTTAATGTTCTATTTCCTTCTTGATGGGATCCTGACTAAAACAATAATTTACACCATAATTGTCCCAAGGAAGCTGTCATCAGTGGAATCCTGAGATATAGTTGTAAATGTAATCAATGATCACTTTTTCTGGAGAAAATCAGACACTGATAATCCATGGCGTGCACTGGTATTTTGTTTGCTTGATTTGTTACTAGCAATCATAGGGGTGGAGAGCAAAGAGAGAGCAAGACATTGGAGGGTAATAGGGCTGTAGTACATGGTTACTATGGTGGAAATAGTGATTTCTAGATTATAGAACAAGCTGACTGCTCTAATTGCCCTTGCTTAAGTACACCAAGAAAAGTTTTTATTGAAAACCATGAATTCAAATTAAAGATTCAAGTGTAAAATCAGAAAAACTAACTTGTCTTTTAAGAAATATAATATTGTCTGCAACAGTAAATCAGTTATGAATAAGGTGTCAAGTGCAGGTATTAATAAAAATAGCTGCTGAGTTGCTGCACCAATTATTCAATGCCCTTAATGCTAAAAAATGGAACATCCTAGTCAGTGGAAGCAGTCCCTCCTTCTTTCATCTGAATAAAAATCATACACTGATTACACTTAGGCAATTTTCCTCATGAAATCATATAAATTCTCCTCAGGAGCCTCCCTTTTCACCTCCAAGCCCACAAATTGAATTAGAAGCCAAAATAGCCCAGAAGATAGACAAGTTACACTCTTTGAAGACCCATCTTATAGACCAAATTGGTAGGATCTTGTCGAGTAAGTGTAGGCATTCAGAGAACATGTACAGCAACATATTCCCAATGTGTTAAAACAAGGAAATAAAATACACTGGCCAAATTTGTTTAAGTAAGTGCATTTACCTAAGGTTCAAGATTTCATGTGTTGGCTCAACCACCTGAGAGTACTGTCAACAATTGGATGTGCTGATTAACCAAAACTGGGACTCACAGTACCTACAGTCAATTGAGATGCCAGAGCTTTCCTGGCATTCTAAGTGGGAAGGAGTTCTAGGGCCCAGGGAGAGGAAATGGATTTATTATGTGCAACCTAATCAATCATTTCCTAACTACATCTAATAGAAGGGTGCAAAAGACACTTACTTTACTAAGACATTAAGAAATGTATTATCAAGGACTCCCCAGCATTATTGAAAACTCTACAGGCTACAATGGGCAGAGTAGTACATAGTAAAAAAATATTTCCCTGATGTAACCAAAAATAATAGGACCATAGAATGGTAGATGCCAGGTAATAGCGGTTATCACCAGAGCCAAAGGGGTTGATCAAGGCCACAGGGAAAGAGTGGTAATTGGAGCAGTTTAGATAGCAGGCTTCTGTGGCAATGGCTACTTGATCATGGTATCCCTAAGGGTAAAATAAATAGCCAGACTCTCAAGCCTAAGAAGATGTTTCTTGATGAAAATAAATAAAAATGTCTAGATTTAGCAGGCAAAAATGTAAGTTCAGAAAACAGTTGTAGGGACTCATGGTCTCTTCCCCAGATCACAAACCTGATGCCCCCTCCAATGAAAAGAAGGCCACATCTATTAAATGAAGGACTCTCCAGTATATGTTCTTTGAATCTTCTCCGAAGCTTTAGAGGGAAGTTCAGCTATTTGTCAAGATAAATTAAAGGAAAGGAAATACCCAGACTTTCTAAGAGATATTAGATATCTGCTCTGAATTCCTGAAAATCTCCAGAGATACTAAAAAAACACTATATAAAACTGGTGAGAGTGCAGACTTATACAAGTTAGGTGACAGACAAAGCTTTGGCCTCAGCTAATCTCAAAATATGTTCAATGGGAACTATAAACCTCTCCCGTAGTTATTTCCCCAAGCCAATGATCCACAGTAAGAATAGATAATAATTAGCAACTGGCAGAACCTTGCATAGGTTCCTGAGTCAATAGAGTGTTGACTCTTTTGATGGAAAGGGACAAAGGACGTCCTCAGAACTACCCTTTACCCGTATCACTAAAAAAATTACACTAAAAGCAACACTGCATTCCTGAGCGTACTGCAGATGTTATTGCCATTACCAAAGATTCATAGGATGTAGAGGTGGTGATGGATCTCATATCCTTATTTATCACAGCTTTTGACCACTGAAAAAAATGAGGTTGGTTCAGTTCCTACACAATAACTGTGGGTTGTCATAACCTTAATCAGGTGATGATATTAATTCAAAGTACAAATTTTGCTGAGCAAAACAAAAGAACAAATCAACTTAGCCCTGGCAACAAATAGGAATTTATTAACTACATTTTCTATCCTACTTTGTAATGGTAACCAGAAGCATCTTGTCTTCTCATGTCAGTGATAGAAGAACACCATCAATAACATATGTGAAGTAATACCACTTCTGCTCCCTGTCATTAAAGAGTATACCAGAAATACAACTTTCTTCTTATCCCACAGAACATCACACTGGTTCCCTACAGAAATATGGGCTAGGAGAAAATTCTACAATTATCTAGAGTATTCTCTGAAGTAAAGAGTTACTAGAGAGGTCTGCCAAATTGGAAAAAAATAGGAGTATTACAGTGGTCACAGATTTTTCTGATGTTTTCACTGGGTAACCCAGAAGGCTTCTAGCTTTGAGGAGAAACGTCATGAAAAAGAAGGCTTTGCAGCAGGTTCAGACGCAGAAGGCAAGCTGCCCTAATTGCTGGACCTTATGATCCAACAGATCCAATGGCATGGTCCATATGTAAAGCAGATTGAGCAGTTACATGAAGCTTCTTAAAAACTCCCACTGGGGACTCATGGTACAAATCTCTAGTGTCTTAGAATGAGGCCATGCTATATACTGCCCATAATTGCTCTCCACTTGAAAAGCCATTTCTGGCAGCAATCCAGAGTTTGATCACGGCACGTCAAATAACTATGCCACCTAAACTCCTCATCTAGACTGGGTGTTACTGAGCCATCATATCACAACATTTAATGTGCACAGCAGCATATTATTGTATGTACTTGACCCCATATGCTCCAGAATATAAAATGAAGCTGTATGAGTACTTATGTATACGTGGAAGTTTTTCTGAAATAAAGGAAGTAAAAGGCAGGCCAGGAATACAGATTGGTCTGCATGTTAAGGAGAAATCAGCTGGAAGTGAATATACACTGCATCACCTCTCCAGTTAGGGGAGCCATGAAATACAGTGATAATAGAGTATGCTCCTACTTGGAAAAATTCCATGTGAAGTATTTGATTCCTTATTTCACAGTAGGGAAGAGATGGCCTGAGTATTAATATATGCGTAAGCAATTTCTAACCGGTTGGTCAAGGAGGTACACAGAAAAGATGAGTGTGGTAGAACAAAGAGTGAATTGTCAAATCAGATTCATACAAACCATAGATATTACTCAGTAGCAACATTTACATATAGTTCAGAGAATAATCACCAGGTACAAGCAGGGATAAAAGTTTTTCATGAATTCAACAAGGCTAGTGTAAATATCATGAGCATCAAGTTTGTAATGGCATCATTCCAGATCAAAACCAAACAGATACTTTCAGGCATGTTAATTACATTGAACACCTGCCACAATGGAGAAGGCTTCATTTTGTCTTCATGGGAAGAAACACATATTTCATATTTGTACCTGCCTTCTCTGCCTATGGAATTCGTGACAGCATCACCATTTCAGATTTACACAACTTGTTGCTATACTTACTACACCTCTAACCAAGGACTTTATTTTTACAGTAAAGAAGGTATGCCATGGGTTTATGACTGGAGTATTCACTGGTCTTATATGAGTACTAATACCAGAGGCACCTTGGTTGAAATAACAATCAAATGGCCCATTGAAGTCCCTGCTATTTGTCATCTAAGGGACAACACTGAAAAATTGAGGCATTATGTAGTAAAATATGGAAAATGCCTGAAGCCAGCAACCAATACAGACAATATTCCCCCGAAGCCAGGAAGGCATGAATCTGGAAATCAAGAGGTGGACATCATTCCACTGAAGGAATTTTTTATTCCTGCTCCTTGTTCTTGGACTCAGTAACTCTGAAGTACTTATTCCTCAAAAGAAAAATGTTTTCACAAGGAAACACAATCATAAGACCATTATATTGAAACTGAGAGTGTATGTATTAGTTTTCTATTACTGTGGTTATAGAACAAATGTGTAGCTCTAACAAATGACCACACATTCAGCGTCTTCAAAAGATACAAATTGATTATCTTACAGTTCTGTAGGTTAGAACTCTAACATGGATCTCACAGTGCTAAAATCAAGAAGCCAGCAGGGATACAGTCTTCTTAGGGGATTCTAAGGGAGAATGCCTTTCCTTGAATTGCACCATTTCTAGAGGCTACACACATTCCCTCATGGCTCCCTTCCCCCACCTTCAAAGCCAGCAATCTTGCATCTCTTTAGCCATTCTTCTGTAGTCACAATTCCCTCTGCCTTTCCCTTTCCGTCTTCTTCTTCCACTTTTAAGGATTCTTGTGGGTTCACAAAGATAATCCAGGATAATCTTCCTATTTTAGGGTCAGTTTATTAACAATTTTAATTCAACCTGAAATCTTAGTTCTCCTTCATCGTGTAAGATAACATATTCACAGAGTCTGGGGATTAGGACACAATGTGTTTGGAGGAGCATTATTCTGCTAATCGTAGTGCGCCTTGTTCATTTAGGGATTTTCATGCTGCTAAACCAATTGGCACAAAATAATGTCAATTAACTAGAAATGGTAATTTGTCCCTATTATCAAGGGGAAACTACACATTAAGACTTAAGAATAACTATTTCTGAAAGCCAGAGGATTCACTAGATCAGCTTGTAGTACTTTCAAGCTCAATGGATAACAGAGAGAGAAAACTGTAGCAACTAAAAAATACAAGACCATTAAGGATTTATATATTCTGGAAGTGAATGTTTCAATCATCCCACCAGATTAAAAATCCAACTAGTCAACATCCTGCTAAAGGATAAGAGAAACACAAAAGGGTCATGAAAAAAAGAGCTACTTATCAATTTAGGCCTTGAGATCAACTACATAAGAGGGGGCTATGGTAACTATTTTTCATGTAAATTAATTATTTATTTCACCCCTTTTTTTTCTTTCATTATACCTACATAACACAGATAATCCTAATAATTTAAGTAAAAGGTAAGGTTAAGACCATAGTGATATTCTGTAATCAGACAACTATGTTTTCCCTTTGTTAGGTAATTATAGAGGCTTATGGTCAAAAGAAATAGTTTCCATTTGCCCTTGATACCCACTTTCTACTCTTCTCCAACCTACTCTGAGTGATGAGAGGGGACATGTATGAACCACTTCAACCAGGGTCTCTTGAGTCTGGCATCTTTTTGAGTTCGAATAAGAGACATTAGCAGGAGATAAGAGGTAAAGACGAGAGAAGAGACAGAATATTTATGGCTGAATCCCTCCCTGAGAAGTATACAGCAGCAGCTGTATTCCTTTAGCTATGGCCACTAATTCCAATAAAACTGCGTAAGCTTTCTACACAATCCATGCTATTGTGGGTTCTAATAACTTCTTCTCTCGTCACTTTGAGTCAGGGAGAGAAATAGCTTTTAACTGTGAGGATTCCCTTTGTGTTTCAGCATCCCTTGCTACTTTCCTTGCTCTGCCTACCCTTTAGGAAATAGTACCTTCATGGAACTCTTTTTACTTCCTCTTCCAGGATAAACATGTTTCCTCCTGAACCCTAACCAGGACAAATGACACGTGCATAATTTTAATGATGGAAGTCAACTCACACCCACCTATCATTTAATGTTATTTATTTCCCTTTCTCTTTCTTTTTCTTAACTATTGTCAAATCTTTTTCTCTAACTCTTGTTCCGTTTTCAACTATCTCCAGGTAACACATAGAAATAATAGAACACAAATCTTTTCATTTTGCATAAAATACATAAAAGGAAAGATTCTCATAAGAGAATATGTAAGATGTGAAATGAGTGATTAGGAAAAGGACTTCAGAATTACCTATACTGTCTGAATTCTCATTTTACCATCCTGAAGCAAGGTTACTTGAATTCCAATGCTGGTCAGGAGATAATAAATCCACTTCATTGATTTGTCTCTCCTATCCATTACAACTGAAATCTCTGGACAAAATACAAAAAGGAAAGCCCTGGGGCAGGGGTGTCAAACTCATTTTCACCAGGGGCCATGTCAGCCTTGTGATTGCCTTCAAAGGGCCAAATGTAATTTTAGGACTGCATAAATGTAACTACTCCTTAACAGTTAAGTGAGAACTCAGCACTGCTACCAGGTAGAAACAGGTGCTGGGCCCCATAAAACAAGGTGGAGGGCCGGATTCAGCCACGGACCTTGTGTTTTCTGCCTGAGACCTAGAGGGTATTCTGCTACCTGAAAAAATGAGTCAGTCAGAGAAAGACAAATACCACACAATTTCACTTATATGTAGAAATAAAAAGTAAAATAAATGAACAAACAATGTAGAAACAGGCTCATAGTATAGAGAGGAGACTGACAGTTGCCAGTGTAGAAAGGAGTTGGGGGGTGAGGTGGCAGACGCACTTGGTGAAAAAGGACAAGGGATTAGAAGTACGAATTGGAACTTACAAAATAGTCATGAGTTGTAAAGTACAGCATAGGGAATATGGTCAATAATATTGTATACTACGTATAGTGCCATGGAGGTATTTGAAATATCAGAGCAACCACTTTATAAAGTATATGAATGTCTAACCAGTATGCTATACACCTGAAACTAATACAAAATAATGCTGAGTGTAAACTGTAATTGAAAAATAAAATTAATAAAAGATGATACAATAATCATAAATAGGTATACATACAAACATATTCAAAATGCATAAGATACAAATTGAGAAGACATAAATGGGACACATTGATGTGTACCCAAGGCACAATTACACTAAAGAATTCAACACTCCTTTTCTGGTAATTAACAGAAAAAGTAGAGAAAAAAATCAGCAAAGGTATAGGAAAAGATCTAAAGAAGACTATCAACCAATCTTACATAACTGACATTGAACTTCAGAAAATGCTGAATATAGATGTTCATTTCATGGAACATAAGATATCTACTAACATAGACCATTTTCTAGGCCATTAAATAGAATTTAACTGATATAAAAAAATAGGAAACATGCAGAGTATGTTGCCTGACCATGACAGAACTGAACTAGAAATAAAATAGAGAAAAATATATGGAAAATTCTCACATAATCATAAGTTAGACACATACATCTACATATTTCATGTGTTTAAAAAGAATTTTTGAGAGAAATAACAAAATATTTTGCACTAAAGGGAAATAAAAACACAACATACAAAGATGGGTGGGATATAGCCCTGGCCAGAGACACAATGCCCCACAGAGCAAAAGTCCACGGGTTTACTTCCTGGTCAGGGCACATACTCAGGCTGTGGGTTATTCAGTCCTCGGTGGGGGTGCATATGAGGAGGCAGCCAATCAATGTTTCTCTCTCACATTGATGTCTCTCTCTCTCTCTCTCTCTCTCTCTCTCTCTCTGGCCCCCCCACCCCCATTCTCTTTCCCCTCTCCCCTCTCTCTAAAACCAGTGAAAAAATGCCTTCAGATGAGGATGAAAAATGTATGGTATATAGCCAATACAGAGTTTAGGAGGAAATATGTTGCATTAAATGCATACATTATATAAAAAGAAGGGTTTCAAGTCAATAATGTAAACTTCAACTTAAGAAATGAGATAAATAATACCAAAAAAAAAGAACCCCAAAACAAGATAAAGTATGAAAATAAATAAGTGAATTTAAATCAATGAAATTAAAAACAAATCAATAGAGAAAAAACAATGAAATAAAAAATATTTTTAATAAATTCATAAAATCATTCATTCTGTAACAAAACTTATGAGGAAAAAAGGAAAACCCAAATTGTCAATAAGAACTTATAGAATAGGCATCTTATAGACACTTCATATATAAAAGTGATAATGAGGGAATACTATGAACTCTCTGTGCCCACAAATTTGACAACTTTTATATAAAATGGCCCAAACAACCAAATCTCATTCAAAAAGAAATAAATAACTTGATATATATATTATTTTGAATTAAAGAAATTAATTTCCCAGTTGCAAACTTTCAGCAAGAAAAAATTCCATGTCTAGATGGTTTCTCTGAAGAGTTCTAATAAACATTTGAGAAATAAAGCCAAATTTAAACAATATCTTTGAGAAAACCACAAAGGATGTGGTAACACTTCTCAACTCCTTTTATGAGGCCAGCATAAATCAGATACTAGAATGAATTCAACACAAAAATTAGACAAAGATATCATGATATATGAATACCATAGAACAATATCTCTCAAGAGTATAGACTCATAAATTCCCAATAAAAGAAAATCAATTCTCAAATTTGATTTGATTCCCAAATCAAATCAGCACTATAAATATAAAAAACATATACGTCCCAAACAAGTGGGTTTTTCCCAAAGAATGCAAGGCTGGTATAATAGCTGAAAAGCATTCAATGCAATATACGATATTATTAGTCTACAAAAGAAAAGTCAGATGGTTAAATCAATTGATGCAGAAAATACATTTGACGAAATTCAACATATATTCATGTTGAAACTGTCTGCAAAGTGGATACAAATAACAACTTCCTTAACAATATCCTACCCTATTATTCTGTCCTTTTTCTGGTTCACCCTAGCTATTTTCAGGCATAATATGTGCAATAATTAAAGCTAGCTTTTATTCAGCTTGTACTGGCAGAGATGGTACTCAATGTTTTATAGACATTGTGAATTTAATTCTTAAGGTAATCTTATCATATATATGTATGCATATGTGTTTGCGTGTATGAGAACATATGTATTTTTTCATTGAATCCCCTTCGCACCTTTGTCATACATATGTCCAAACTTCACCAAATTGTCTGCATTAAATAGGTGCAGTTCTTTCTATATCAATTATACTTCAGTAAAGGTGTTATAAAAAGGAATAGAAAATTCCACATTTGCTGTCGAGGTGAATGAAGAAGAGAAAATGGAGTTGAAAATAGGCACACAAGTCACCCTGACATTCGAACTGTGTGGGGTATAGATGTGAAGTCTTAGCTCTCCTGTTCCCGGCTAAAACAGAAACAAAGGGGAACAAAAACAAAGCACCCCTACTTTCTCAGCAGAAAGCTTCTCAGGAGCCAGAGATCAAAACAAATTACATTTCGCATTGTGTGAAGTTAGAGATCCCTATCACTCAGGTCATTTTACCATGTGTAAGGGAATTACTAAATTTACAGGTATATACACTGATATAATTTCTTTCATTCTTTGCAGTCAACCCTGAGAAAAATCAGTAAAATCAATTTTAATGAAAAATTCTATCATATTCGATTAAGTTAGATTTAAACCACTCCTTTTCACTGACAGAAAAAAAAAAAGCAGAATCATTCTAAGTAACAAGTCTGAATATAACCACCACTCTTTATTTTATAAGTATCAGTCCTGCCACCATCACTGCATTCAAAGAGCCTGTACATATTTGTAATTTTACATTTATTATCTCATTTTAAGAATTTTTAAGTTATCCAGTATCCTCATATTTGTACTCTGGGTGGCAACTTTGTCATTCACCTCTGCAACTCCACTCCTAACACACAGCCTAAAAGTAACAAAAAAATTTATAAAATAAAAAATAAATTATGGTGACTGCTTTTCATATCTAAAGTATTTTCCATCTATGATAATAATAATGATGGTTGATATAAATATTAAGTGCTTACCATGAACCAGACACCTTTCTAAACATTTTACTTAGTATTAACTTATTTAATCCTAACAAATACAAGATACATAGTATCTATATTTTCCAGCTAAAAGAGTACCTATAAATGCTTACGTAAACAAATGGCCATTTACTTTTACTCATTCATAAATATAAGACAATATGAGTTTACATTCCACCCCCTCCTGAAGGACAAAAAAATTACGGTATTTCTCCTGTAGTACTACTTTATTTATTACCACCCCCTTCCTCTCTGTTCAGTGCCTGGAGATACTAACAGACGCACATCCGAAGGCAGGCAGGCATCCTGTCATTGCAAAGCACTTACGGAAAAGCTGTTTCCAGGATAGCAATCATAACATGGGGACTTGGTAACTGGAGGTTATTGGATTTGCCCAGAGTGCAGATTATGTGTAGGAGAGAGTCGAAGTAGGATTTCAGAAACAAATTAGTTTCTTGAATAGGTTCAAATCATCTGTGGAAACACTAGAAGTTTTAACACACATAATTCCACACACATCACACAGATACTTCACATTCTCACTGTCAGCCGTTCTTCTCTCTTAGAGCTGTGACCCTGCTTTGGGCCCACACCTCTCACAATAACACCCTCCTCTCTTGTCCACCTCTTGCTCTTCCCCTGATGCAATCACTGTTGTACTTCCCGCATCCAGGTGTCACCCCAATAGTAAAATACTATGTAAGGATTTTCCATATTGAACTAATGAAAACTTCTGTTGTACTCATCTGCCACACTACCCATATTTTTTGGACTGTAAGACATACTTTTTCCCCCAAATTTGGGAGGAAAACAGGGGTGCATCTTACAGTCCAAAAACTTTGGCACATACTCTTGGGTCTTTTATGCTTTCTCTTTGTAACTGCACAATCTGTTTGCTGCCATAAGTCTATTGACTGTTTAAAAAAAAAAGAAGCAGCAGCAATTTCTAACCTGCTAGGATTTGGGGGATCATTTGTGACCACAATGTAAGGCTATCTTCTATTGACAACTACAGAAGTTATACACAGAAAAGGGTGAAAGGAGTCAGAAAAGCAAAATAACTCAGAATAATTCCAAGCAAGTGATCTCCTGATCATTTCTCACATCCACCCTAACCAGTTCTTCTAAGCAACTGGTCTTCAGGATGTCTCTTGAATTTAAGAAAGTATTTGATAAAATGCTAGAAAGTTTGAGATTTGCTTTAATGTATTTGAAGAAAAAAGTCTAAATAAATGTTTGTCAAAATCTTGATAATTGTTAAATCCAGGCTATTCTGTATTCCCCACTTTTAAACATATTTGAAATTTTTATAAAGCAGAATTCTAGGTAAATCCTCCAAAATATATGACTAAATTATAATAAATCTGAAAGAAAATGATAATATTATGATTGGCATGAAATAATGCCAATCATGGCAATGGATAAAAAAGTATATTAGAAAATAAGGATTTTCAGGGTTATTTTGCTACCAACAGATATACTACAAGACATATAAAATTCCTTTGTCTAAAAAAATAAATAAAATAAAATAAAATCCCTTTGTCTTCCTTTTGACCTAAATAAAATCTATGTCAACATCATTTATTCGTTGATTTCATAATTATTACTTTGGCATCAGAAAATTGTAAATGGGCGGCTCTCCTGGTCACTGAAAAGATGTATGCTCTCTTTTTACATGAAAACATTGATGCAGTATCACAGTTAATGTCATGGCTTGAAATAATAAAGGTTAGAATGGTCAGCAAGTCCTTATTCAGATCCATTATGTAACCCATTGGAGATGCAACTATGAAAAAGACTGAGTTTATGCCCTTAAAGAACTAACATTCTAGTTGTTTGCCTTCAGTGTTTTTATGTAACCCTAAGGAAATTATTTAACTTTGTTGGGGCTCAGTTTCTTATCTAAAAATGGGGTTAATCTTGGTTACTTTGTGGGATTGTTGTAGAAATTAAATGTGATGTAGTGTATTGGTCTGGGCTCTTTAGAGAAGTGGAGATTCATTATAGCAATTGGTTTATGAGGCTATGGAGGTGGATAAGTCCCACAATCTGCCATCTGCAAGATGGAGAACCGGGAAAGTCAGTGGTATAATTCAGTGTGAGTCCAAAGACCTGAGAATCAGGGGAGCAATGATGTATATAAGTTCAGGTCTGAAATTGAAAGACCAAGAACCAGGAGTACTGTTGTGAGAACAGGAGAAAATAGATGTCTCAGCTCAAGCAGGGACAGATAAATCCCCACCCCTTTCTTCTGCTTTTTTGTCCTATTAAGTCCATCAGTGAATTGAATGATGCCTACCTACATTGGTAAAGATGATCTTTAACTTTAGTCTATTGATTCAAATGATAATCTCTTCTAAAGACCCCCTCACAGACATACTGAGAGGTGTTTTACCAACTAAATGGCATCCCTTAGCCCAGTGAAGCTGATGCATAAAATTAACCATCATATAGTGTGAAGCATATAACAGAGAGCGTGGAGAGCCTCGAATGCACTAAAACTATTTTTATTTTCTGATTTATAGATAATTGTTTTGTAATATTTGTTGCAAATTTTATTACCTCTTTCTGAACTCACAAATAAAGTTTCTGATCCAATGAATTGAAGAAGATAGTTTTCAGGCAATGTCCAGATTTGAGACTTTGATAAAATAGATACATAGTTAATATTTCTTAATTTTTAAAGTTAAAAGTTCTGAAAGTAGGCATAGTAAGCATCAGAAAATTCAAATTTATCTTCATGCTCAGACATAAATGTCTTGGGTTTCTGAGCAAATAATTAGACTTTGTGTGTGTGTGATTTAATTCATTTAGAGTGAAGAGTAGTATAAGCTTTCTATTAATTCAATTAAAGTATTATCTAGGCCATTTAAGCTGTATTCTCAGAAGAAAGTTTTCAAAAAACTAGATGAATGCTTTCCTTCTCACTGGTTTGAAGTTACTGAGGAATTTATTTGGTATTTGGATATACCTAGGTGTCTTTCTGTAACCAGTAATTTCTATTAAGCAGGTTCAGAATATCTTTTCCATAAAATTTTCACATAAACAGTGCCCCAAATATGAATGAACATCAAGATAATAACTAATCAAAGATTTTCTTAAATGTTATAAAACATGACAATATTTGGATGCATCCAATGCACTCATTAAACTTTTCAGACTTAGTCTCATTTAATTCACTTCAATTAAATTTATTTTATTTTGAGTAAAGTAACTCTTAAGATTTTTCCACATTATCATGAAAAGAAGTATTATATTTTATCTTCAAACCAAGGTAACCTTCTATTATTTATAAACTGATATTCAAATATTGTTGCTAAATATATTAAATGGCTATTAGAAATATGTGAGAGAGCAGGAGGAGCCCGATGATCTGATCCAAATGCCTTTATTCAATGCTGGGTTTATGTAAGCTGAGTCTGGACCAACTGCAGCCCCAGCAGGAGCCAAAAATGGAGTTTTTTAAAGAAAAAGCACAGGGATTGTGGGGGGATAAGGGAGAGGTTAGTCGTTTGTTCTCTGGGTGGTTGCCTCAGGGTTTCAGGATGCGAGTCAGGACAACAGGTTAGGTCAATGACCAGGCTGTTCCCAAGTACAGGAGGGTCAGTCTGACCACCAGCCATTATGGCTGCTGTTGCAGTGTCTATTGTGGGAGCAGGGAGAAAGTTTCCATTAAGCCTCGAGCTATCAAGAGAGTTGGGATAACTGAGTCATGGGCAGTCCAGTGGGTCAGAAAACTGGCCTGACTTAGTCGTGAGCAGTCTGGTGGGTTGGAAAATTTGTGTGATTTTTTTCAATAGGTCGAAACCGGAGTGGTACATTTATCATTTTCTATAACCATAGCTTAGCTAGATTCACATAGTTATGATTTAATTGTACTATTTGATAACTATGAAACTAAAAAGAAATATATCTTTCAAAGTCTGACCATCACTTGTAGAAAGTGTTTCAGAAATACTTGTACATTAGCACAAAGATTTAATTTAAAATACTCATTGCAGCATCGTTAACAGCTCTGGAAACCTTGAAACATCTTTAATATCCATCACGAGGTGAGGGACTAAATAACATATCCATATTATGGAATATAGGATCTCCTACTTTGAGGCATCTAGACTAGTAAACATTCATGATTATGAATCAAACAGCCTCCCAACCCTACCCACCATGAAATGACTTTTATTGTTCCTTGTGTTTGAATTTCAGAACAAACAGTGTTTAAACTATTTCAGGATTTTTACTACTTATAAGCATAGACACTAACTGAGATATAAGTTATTACAACCATTATAAAATATCAGAAACATTTGTAATGCCATAAAAACAGTGCCAACACACAAGTTTTAATGAAAATAGAAAGTTGCAGAATATATTCATCAGAATATATTATATAATTTGTCCAAGAAGACAGTTATACACACCTATGTGAATGTGAACAAAAATACATAGAAATTGACTCTAAGGATGCATATCAAACTGCTCATCCTACCTATCTCTGGGCAGGGTAATAGGTGACTAATTGGGAGTAGGAAAAGGGAATAAGAATGACAAGTGATCTCATCTTTCCCTTTAGATATTGTGTTATTGTTTTAATCCACCACAATGATACCTATACAATGGGGAAAAGGAGGGAGAATTAAATAGAAACATGTGCTCAAAAGTCAGAACTCAAAACAGAAAAGGAGAAGATGCAGTCTTAAGATGTACGTCTTGTAGATGTGCTGGGATCAATAGCAAGTCTGGAAAGTCACTTTTATACAGGAAGAGTTAAGGGACTATAATCTTAACTAAAAGGGTAGTCTGAAGCTTTTTTGCACAAAAGATTAAAAAACAAACTAGCTTTCATATCGAAAATCAGGATACTGATTGAAATTTTGAAGAGAGCTAGAGTGAGGCTATTCCTTAAAGAGTATTAAAACTAAAGAGAAAGATGAAGGAAAATACAGAGTAACTGCAGAGCCCTTACCTGCAGGCCATGTGTGGCTGAATGTTGCTCTGGAGAAGTTCTTTCAAACCCTCCATTGCTTTGGCTTCCTCATCCAGATGGAACATAGAAATGGGCTGGGCGGAGTGAGTTGGGGGAATGTGCTTTACTACCCTCAGCATAGTTCTAGTCTCCAGTCCATTTGCTCATAAATAATCGCCTAGTGTGCTGTACTGCGGAAAACGGACCTGGTGTCAGTTTTCTCTCCAAACCTCTTAACCCTCTACTTATCCACTTATAAAATATAGAAAACAGGACGTACCTCCTGTGTCCTTCTGCTGTCAAAGGGTATAATGTGTATGAAAATTGTTAGGATGTCACAAAGTGCCATACAAAGGTATGCATTATTTAAAAGGAAAAAACAAGTATGGCATACAGGGAGGAAAATAATAATATATATATTTGTATTTATACTTATATAAGGAAGTCCAAAATGTTAGGTAAATGGTCATGCTTTAATTGAAATGAGAAGAGGTAACTGAAGATTGTGGTAAAAGCAAGATGTTTAATTTTATATCTTCTCACATTGTTTTGATTCTTGAACTGTGTGAACACATAGCCTATTCAAAAATTTTAGAATGCTTGTGTATGTGTGCATCAACAGTTAGAGAAGTTGAATAATCTATACACAAGCTCACCCAAGTAGTAAGTCTCAGAGTTGGGAATGAAAGTCTGATATATTTAACTTTAAAACATAAGCTCTTAACCACTTGGTTATCCTACCTCCCTACCTGGGATCAAAATCACCCTCTAGGTCAGCTGTACCTCGAGGTAACTCTCTGACATATCAGACTATGTCCCTCCTTTCCCATGGAGAATGGCCTTGAGTTAGCTCTTAGCACATTCCTGATGCCAAATATCTGCATGGTGCTCAGTCTCCTCCACATTGAATATAACCGATAGCTTTAATAATGTGATATCTTTATTAGTTTAAAAGAGAAAGAGAAAAATGATGCTTAAGAAGGAACACTTTTATGTTTCCAGGATTTTCAATAGCTAAATACAATCTTCTCCTAAGAGAAGATCACATGTAAGAGAAATGAGCAATGTCTACTTTATGTATCTCATTTCGACTCTGAAAGTTCCATTATCCACAACAAAGTATGTTGTCAGCATTATCTATTTTTCAGAAAGAGCAAAAAATAAATTATCTCTATATACTTAGAAGCTTCCCAAATAAGTAGTAGTCTTATAAGGTAAACAAATTGCTTACCACAAATGCTTAGCCACTTAGGTGTCTTCTCCACCAAATCCCACCTACTGGGTGTTCTTATAGGATGAAGAAAACACGGGAGAGAATGACTGGCTTTTGGCAGGGGACAGGCCACAGTACCACTGGACTTTGAATTTTAGAAAGTGACATAGACTAGAGCAGAAAAGAGGACAAGGTGAAGGGTAAAATTAACTAGCACTTCCCACTAGCCAGCTTTTTGACCCCCTGGGGATCTCTGCACCACGATGAGCTCCAAAACAGAATCGAGCAAAGGAGAGACCTGGGGCATCTACGTGTGAGTTGATGCAGGTGCCAGGCCACATGATACAGTGTCTGGGAAGGGGACCACTGAATTTACAGCCAGAAGACTTGGGTTAAGTCTAAATTACACCACTGAGGATAATAACATACCCTTGTCCTGCTCATTTCACCAGATCCATGTGAGGCTCAAAAGTCTTTGTAAAATGAATGGCAATAAGGTTTTGCTATTATTAAAGAAAAACCACTCAAGAAATAGCTGCCTTCATGGAGTTACCTGGCTTGAATCAGAACTTTATCAGAACATGAGAGACACCAATCAAGATTTCCTTTTACAAAGAGAAAAATCAATTCCCATGGTGATTGCATCTTAGAAAAATTAATTTTTGCTTTCAATACTACTCTTTACTAAAGTCAAATGAAGATATTGATAATGATTATAAGGCATGTATGTACATTATTATTATTGTCATTATTGTTTCCCTTAAACTGACAATTTTTGGAGACAAAACACAACAAAAATAAGAGAGAGAGAGCATACTTTAAAAAAAACATTGGTTCCTTCATGTGCATGAGGTCAGCCCTTTTCTTCAAGTTTGTCTTGGCATACTTAGAATAAGGGAAGGAGCCATCATTGTAGATATTAGCTCTTTAAATGAGAGAAATGAGCCCTAGCTGGTGTGGCTCAGTGGATTGAGCACCAGCCTGTGGACCAAAGGGTACAGGTTCAATTCCCAGTTGGGGTACGTGCCTGGGTTGTGGGCCAGGTCCCCAGTTGGGGGTGCACAAGAGGCAACCACACATTGATGTTTCTCTCCCTCACTATGTCCCTCCCTTCCCCTCTCTAATAATTAATAAATAAAATCTTTAAAAATAAATAAGAGAGATGAAACTTTATGCATCCTAAGTTCTCTGTTTCCCTGGGAACTTACCAAGAAACAATAAAAACATAATAAATCCCTAATATCCAAACCATCCCAAAAGAGAACAAAAAGGATGACTTGGAACACCCATTTTAAAAAAAATTTTTAATGGATATTTGATCTACCATTTCACTTATCTCCATGTAGAAAGTAGGGGCCTTTGGATAGCAGTAGGATATAACTTGGCTTAATTTGATCTTCTAGGAAAAAACTAAGAAACTATATGTGACAGACTCTTACTGAATTAATAAAAAAAGGTTTCAGATATTGGATGCCACCTACTCATATATCACTGATTAAGTCTTTAAATTAACAAATATATTAATCAATATACTTCAACAAAAAAAAAGTTTTAAAAGGGATTAAGGTAATGTGATTCAACATTTAGGTATTCAAATTATCAGAAAATTACTTCAAGTTTTGCATTAGGAAATGATCAGACAGATATTCTGCTTAGCATAAATGTCTTTATCTTTGCTGATATTAATAACTATTTTCATATAATTTTTATTTGACCAAATCCACAAATGACTTGTCATTTATTTACAAAACTTGTCATTTATTTACAAAGTAATTAAAGTTTTCAAATTTTTTACTGGTACATCTGGAAAGGACCCTGAAGTGTAACTGCATGAGCTATTTCAGGTAGGAAACAAACAATTGAAGATTTCACTGCTGTGGACTACTTCAGGGGCAAATGATCATGGGGAGAAAAGTGCAGACAGGCAAACAGTCAGAGGTGTTTAGGAAAAAAACAACAAAACATGAGGAAATAAAAGGGTAAGCAGAAAACTCAAAAGTCACATTTTGTCAGAAAGGCCTTTGGAATATTTTCTACTTCTATCTTTTTGTGATAGTGTTTTACATGCTATTCAGGGCATTTTGTTAATAATAATGGAATCTATTAAAACACTGACACCACTTCTGATAAGATTGCCTTGCATTACTGGTTGAGTTGAATAAATAGAACAAAACCCATTGAGATAGTGTAGGTCTTTAGAAAGCTAAATCTTTTAAGAAGTATGCACAGAAATAAAATGTGGAAAAGAAAAGAATTGTAAAACTCAAATCCTTTTTGCATATCCATCTTTACTAGAAATCCCTACATATGCAATCTACACTTGGAGACACATTAGACCATATCCACTTACTTCCATATGTATTATGTTCAATGATATAATTTCAAATTTAAATATAGCAACATTTCCAATATTAAAAACATATATTTGTTCTCAAGACATTTAAAGAGCACTTTACAAACATATCCACTCTGAGAAAAAAAATAACACATTTACAATAGGAGTAAGAATGGTAATTTTACTTGGCCAATATACGGCAGTCATCAACCCCCTGGTGTAGGGGTATTTTGCCACCTACACAACTTATTTCCTCTGAAACACTTTGTACTG
>PVKM010025380.1:0-19975 GCA_004027735.1 Carollia perspicillata | reverse complement strand
ACAGCAGGGAAAAAATATCCTCCATCAGCTTTCCAATCACTCTACTCCCACCCCCACATCCTGTTCTTTCTAGCCTTGCACATGTCTCCTCTTAGAAGAAAAGCTGTTTCTGCCTTAGGACCTCTGCAAAGTATTTTCTTTTCTCAGCCTGACTTTGTGATAATGCCCCAGTATAATGTTGATTGTGTTAAAAGGGAACTTGCTGCATTATATAGGTAGCAATTTCCGAAAAATATTTTTGTACCACTAAGACTCTCCCATTCTTGAGATATTTTATTATCTTTTTTCTCTCTAGCCTTCTTTAATACAGTTCATTTGTACCAGGAAGATATCTTCCTTTTCGTTCAGGGGGCAGAATTATGAGTTCTGTGCCTGGAGTAGGGTCCTGAGTAAGCCAGGTAACAATTCCCTGGACCATTTAATAATCTTGTGGCCTCCTTGGAAATGCCTACTTTAACCACTTCAGACTTCCTTTGGACTGGAGTTGGGAACCTCTCGTTTTAATAAATGCTTCAATGATTTCATGTATGTTATTGTTTGCAAACCTCTAAGCTACAGGAAGATTTACCTTCCTGTGCTTGTTGCAAATTTGTGGGGATGCCTCATTAACCTTCTTCCAAAAATCAGTTTTAATCCTAGCAAAATCACTTAATTAATACAAAATATGGCATAGATGGAAGACTATGTCTTCACCCCAGTTTGACTTGGATATAATTAATATTTAATTTTTTCTCATTAAAATGCTTAATGAAAATTGGTCATTTGCTGGAATGTAGCATAAGAAAATTAGTGAATATCATACATGTCAGAATTCCTAGGGTTTTATCTTGACTTGGGCAATAATTAGCTTTTTCACCTTGGGCAATTCATTCAAATTTTCTCTTATTTAAAAATTAATTTTGAATATATAAATCATACATGAATGTTATTCTCTTAAAAAGCAAAATTCCTAGGATATTACATATGAAGCTAAATTTTCCTTTGACAACTGCCTTCAATTTCGGTTTCTTCCCAAAATTAGCCACAGTTATAACTTTTTCACTGGTAGCTACTGAAATTTTTGTGGGGTTAATTTCTAATTCACATGTGTTTTACCATGTGTTATACCTTTTTCTTCATACTTTCCATATCTAATATTAAGTACTTACCATGGATTCAGTGAACCAATATAATATCTTTTGAAACTGGAAAATGTTTATGGTTCCTATACATCAAATTATAGCAGAGAGTTGGAGAATTTATACATCCAAGGCAACAAGGTTAAGGTATAAGCTGTCTCTGCCAGGTGAAAACAAATTTCACTTCATCACAAAAGAAAAACTGATGTGTTATTAAAAGGAGGAATGATGGCTTTGCCATGAAGTGGTAATGTCACCTACCAATGTCTCCTTTTAATGGTATTCTCTATGTTCAAATATTAGTGAAATCTGCTGGAAGTGATTGAAGTGCTACAAATGACCAAACTGAAGGAGTGGTAAAAAAAAAAATTTTCAGCTCTCTAACTTTGAGGTGAAGCTAACTCTGTGGGACAGTTTGTAAAACAGAGCTTCGCTCAAATGAATGCTGAAGCTAGTCAGGATCACTTTCTGAGCTTTCTCCCCTTGTCCTGCTCTGCTTCCCTTAACCCCTTTCTTACAAGAAAATTTCCTCAACAAATCACTTCCTCCAAGAACTCCTTTCTCAAGTCCTGCTCCCAGAAAACTTACCCTTCGACAGCTGGTGCCAAAATAGTGCAAGGCAGCAGACTTTAACAACAGGATTCTGGAACGGGACATTTTTGAAGTCATATGGCAATAAAGACTCCATCGTTGATGGTGCCGTGTAGATTATTGATAGTTCTTAGAAATGTTTTATCTGTGCATTTGTATTAATGGAAATATTGAGTAGAGTAATAAGCATCTTTAAATTTAATCGGATTATGAATTCCCAAACTCAGGAACAAATACCAATTCAGAAAACTCATTCTTAAAACTCTGTTCCTCTGAAACTACCTTCAGTACCAAAGCTATATTCACCAGTGTTCTTCAGAGAAATAGATTCACCAGGATATACAAGTTCTGTCCAAAAAAAGCCCAACCATTGTTAATAGAATAAGAAGAGTGTGAGTGACCTTGACGTAACCTAGGAGCAAAAGGAGAGTGGACTGGAATGCACACGTGTGAACAATGATGACTTCACTGTACTAATCACTGAGGGCAGTAGATGCCATTGAGTGAGCCTGTGTACTGTGTGGCCATCACATTCAAAATGACCGAGGGAGCAAAACAATGGATCTGCATCAAATTTTCCATTAAGCATGAACATTCTTCTGTGGAAACTATTTGGATGATTCAAAAGGCTGCAGTTATGGGCAACTGGTTTTTTGACGTCTTCATCACAACAATGCTCCTACTCAGGCATCAAGTTTCATGCAGAGTTTTTTGGTGAAACATCAAATCACTTAAGTGACTGAGTCCCTTTATAGCTAAAATTTTGAATCCTGTGACTTCTGGCTTTTCCCAAAACTAAAATCACCTTTGAAAGGGGAGAGATTTCAGACCATGGATGAGATTCAGGAAAATATAATGGGGCAGCTGATGGCAATTGGGAGAACTATGTAATACCCTAAGTGCCTACTTTGGAGACTGAAGCATCATTGTCCTATGCATGATTCTTGTATCTTCAATAAATGTCTCTTTTTCATATTACATGGATGGATATTTTCTGAACAGACTTCATGTGTATATGTATATCATGTATATGATATGTATATAATAGTATCTATCATATATCTATCTATTAATGGAGAGAAAGTATTTTTTTCATAAGGAATTGGCTCATATGTATATAAAGGCTGCAACCCAAAGTTTTAAGAAAGTGGTTGGTAGAGGGATTGAGCAAAAAAGGAAAAAGGACTCGTGGACATGGAGAACAGTGGTGATTGCTGGGGGAAAGGTATAAGGGGACTAAATGGTATTGGAAAAAATCCAGTAAAAATTAAGTGAAAATAAAATAAAAGAAAGAAGAAAAGAAAGTGGGTGGTTTCATTCCTGTTCAAGCCTGAAGACCTGAAAACAAGTGAAGGCAATGAAGTAAGTCTCAGGCAAAGTTCAAAGGCCCATGAACCAGAGAAACCAGGTGTATCTCCCACTCCATGTACAAGAGAATACCCAAGTTCAAACAGTAAGACAACAATTCCTTCCTTTACCTTTTTGTTGTGTCAAGCCCTCAACAGTTGGGCAACGCCCATCCACATTGAGAAGGGCAATCCTCTTTACTCAGTCTACCAATCAAAACACTAATTTCACCTGAAAACACTCTCAGAGATACACTAGGAATAATGCTTAGCTAAATACCTGGGCACCTCTTGTCCTGGATGAGTAGACACAAAAACTAACCATAACAGAATCCTTTGAAAAATTTCTTAAAGAAAAAAAACTAACTTAATTACATTTAAGAACATTAAGAAAAAGGAGGTCCTGGATTTCCTTTAGGAAAATAACACTAAATGCTTAGCTAAATACTTAATTCCACACCAAAAAACAAAGAATTTTGCCAATGTTTCTTCATGATATAAATGAAAATTCTCTAATGATATATTATTTGACATGTAAAATATTCATGATTTTTGACTTATTGCTTTCTCTTTCAGCTTCTTAACTTTAGAACACTTTAAAAATAATAATCGTTTTTAGCATGAAGAAAGTCAAAAAAGAGAGAAAATCTTGAATTAGCTAATATTGCTGTGTTTTTGAAAATAAGGTAAATTAAGAAACTGTTTGCCCTGGCTGGTGTGGCTCAGTAGACTGAGCACTGTCCTATGAACCAAAGGATCACTGATTCGATTCCCAGTCAGGTCACATGCCTGGGTGGCTGGCTAGGTCCCCCATAGGGGGCATACAAGAGGCAACCGCACATTGATGTTTCTCTCCCTCTCTTTCTCTTTCCTTTTCCCTCTCTCTAAAAATAAATAAATAAAATCTTTTTAAAAAGAGGTCTTCTATAAGTTGTAGAATACACATGTATGTCTTCATTCTTCTCAAGCCACCACTACTTCAATCAATTATGAAATCATATTAATAATGTATTTTTAAAGGCAGACAAAATTCATCAGAGAAGAGAAAATTAAACTGTATCAGAGATGGAGGCAACTTCATTTCAATCCCTTTGATAAAATATAAAAGCTGGAGGCCACTGATGTCAAACAGGCCAACTCATGAATAAGATTGCTTCCCCGTGTGATACCTTGTGTTGGTCAACTACCAACTGCAGCTTCCATGGCGTTCATCTAAGTGAGAGTGGAGCACTAGGCAGAACAGAGTAAATTGTGCTAATCATGTTGTATGGCGTGTGCATAAATATTCATTTATAATATACAAACATTAATTGTAATAGTGTATTTCTTAGTTTTGCAAAAACATAACAGGGCATGATCGCCTAATTAAATGTCCTTAAATTTGCACATTTAAATTTCCAGAATATTGGACTGAATCTTTATCTGTTTGGTACTACTAAGTTTTCTTGAGTATAATGTAAAAAGTGTTCAATATCTAAAATGTTATATGAAAGTTAAAAACATCTAATTATATGTATTTAGTTGAATATTACTTTCATTAGCTTTTATTTAGACAATTATATTGAAAAACCATTTTCATGGTACACAGTAAACATATATGAAATATTGAAACCAAGATTTGTACCTCCTAGATCGGCTCAGTTCCACCAACCCCCTGCTTTATTCACTTTCTGATTTTCTGGAATATCTCAAATGACCCTAGTGATAGCTTACAGAAACTAGAACCTCTTCCTAAAGTCCAGGCCACCTTTTGTACAAATTTAAGAAGTTCTAGATTCATAGAGACAGATAAAGAAGCTAATCTTGCAGAATGAGAACAACATAACTGATGGAACTATGGCTTGCCAGTGGTAGGTAACACAGCCTGGAAATGTGAGCATGGTTATTGCTTTGTCAGTAGTCTTTGAATAATTAAAGACACAAGTAGGAGGTATTGCATAACTATGTGTCCTGTCTCCCTTCAAGAATCATTTCAAGCCGGATTAGAGTCCTACTGATATCTCTAGAGGCTTCCCATGTGACACAGCCCCAGTGTATTTGTTGCAAATCTGTGAGAGGCTCTGTGGCTCTCCTGTATTTGCTCTTCCTATATTGATGTCTCACTTCCTTCTTGCTTTGATTGTTGGTTCTCAGGAATTTCATTTAAAATAAAGAGTTAGCTCATAAGCTTTTACCCTCTTTCAAATTTTTTGTATTGTTGTTCAATTAGACTTGTCCCCGTTTATTCCCCATTACTCTCTCCTGCCCTTCCCACTCCCCATTTTCCACATTCAGTCCTCCCCCCTGTTATCTTTGTCCATGTTTCCTTTATACATGTTCCTTGACTTGACTCTTCCCTTTCTTTCCCCATTATCCCCCTCCCTTCTGGTCACTGTCAGTTTGTTCTTTATTTCCATGTCTCTGGTTCTATTTTGCTCACTTATTTGTTTTGTTGATTAAGTTCCACTAATAGGTGAAATCATATGCTCTTTTTTCTTTCACTGCTTAGCTTATTTCACTTAGCATAACACCCTCCAGTTCCATGCATGTTATTGTGAAGGGTAGGAGTTTCTTGTTTATTTTTGGCTGCATAGTATTCATTCCACTGTGTAAATGTACCACAGGTTGTTTTCTTTTCTTTTGTCATTGCAGTAACATTTAATGGCTTTCAAATATACCATTGAGGATACTTTCTACATTTATTCAACCTAGCTTTTATGGAGATATTTTGCCCCACATTTCTTCTGGTTTTTAATATTTATTTATATTTGTATTGTTGTTCAAGATCCATTCATTTACTGATGTGCACTTAGGCTGTTTCCAGCACTTGGTTATTGTAAATAACACTGGGGTGCATAGGTTCTTTTGAATTGGTGGTTCAGAATTCTCAGGGTATAATCCCAGCAGTGGAATTGCCAGGTCAAAAGCAGTCCCATTTTTAGTTTTTTGAGGAAATATCATACTGTTGCCCACAGTGGCTGCAGCAGTCTGCATGCCCACCAACAGTGAATTAGGGTTCCCTTTACTCTACAACCTTGCCAAGACTTGTTTGATGAATTGTTTACGTGACCATTCTGACCCATGTGAAGTGGTATCTCATCGTGGTTTTACTTTGCATCTCTCTGATGGGTAATGATGTTGAGCATCCTTTCATATGTCTCTGGGCCTTCTGTATATTCTCTTTGGAAAAGTTTCTGTTCAGGTCCTTTGCTCATTTTTTAATTGGATTACTTGTTTTCCTGGAGTGAGTTGTATGAGTTCTTTATATATTTTGGAGATAAAAGCCTTGTCTCACTGGCAAACCCTTGTATCATTGGCAAATATGTTTTTCTCTGCAGTATGGTTGTCTCCCTTTTCATTTTGCTGATGTTTTCTTTAGCCATGTAGAAACTTTCTATTTTGATGAAATCCCATTTGCTTATTCTTTCCTTTATACCCCTTTCTCTAGGGGACATATTGGTGAAAATATTGCTGTGGGGAATATCTGAGATTTTTCTGCCTGTGTTCTCCTCTAGGACTTCACAAGCTTTCATCTCAGATATTTTTCTCTAGGAACTTAGTCGGTATTGTGAAATGCTATTCGTTTCTTTATCTATCAGTTGGGAAGTCCTGGTTTGTAAAGTTTCATACCACACTTTGATTTTAGTAAAAATAATAATTTGATAATATAGTTATGTGACCTTAATAGTGAGAATTTTTTTTCACTTTTGAACTATAAAACTAGAAAGCAAAAGCTTACAATTACAGTATATTTAATGTATTGATAATCTGATCACATATACAATAATCATAATATAAATAACAATGTTTTAGACACTTTGGTAGAAGTATATGACTTGGTGAGAACTGAAGAAATGTATAAGGAGAGATAAAGCTATTTTACATGAAGTTATTATTGGATGATTAAATATTACATTTTTAGATATTAGCTGTAATTATTGTGAGGTTTAGATAAAGTAGTGATCACTCAGGTTATTGGAAGTGTCTTGAAAAGGGGCAGAATGGTTCAAATCTTTATACATTAATAGTTGCAAAGCAACCAGAATTAAAATAGCTGAATTCTTTTGCCTCTAATGTGATAAGAGACACATGACCAAGGAAGAAGAGATTAAAATTAATAGGAAACAATAGCTTACATGAAGGAATCACTTAAGTAAGTGGAGTAACTATAATTATGTAATTAAATAGTGAAAATTCAAATTTTAACAAAGTAGGCTAGATAAGCTGAAGTCTTCAAACTATTGTTTAATACAATGTATAATTCCTTAGTGATTCTGAAGCATCTCAAATTGATTTATATTTAGTTCTGACATAAATTATCATAATATTCTTAAATTCTGATTTTTTAAATTAAAATGTAACTAATTAGTTTAAAGCAATAAAATAGATGATTAATTATTTTACTAATTATTATAACATTATCTGAGTCCTTATTGAAGGTTTTTATTTAATTTAATAATTGAAAAATTAATACTTACTTGACTTAAATTTAATTTGATTTGCTCATTTAAGTATACTGTTTTTATTAAAGAAACCTAGGATGAGAAAATAAATAACTGTTTACTTAATAAAGTAATCAACCATTTACCTTATTTTTATATTTATTTAATTTTAAAACTCAAGCATTACATCAACATTTTACACTAGCCTGAGTTTCGAATTATCTCAAACTAGACCATTCCTAAACATCATAAAAATTAATGCTCTTATACGAAATACCAAGTATTTTTTTAGCTTTATAGGAGAAATTACCAATACAAGCTCACATTTTCAGTATGAACTGTAGGGTAGGGTCATAAAAGTCATCACAGATAACTTGGAAATAAGAATGCTAAATTAAATTAAACTTAAAAATTAATAAACTATTGGTTATAACAGATGTAAAACAACACTATGGAGACACAAATGAGAGTATTTTCTAAGATATCCACCCCCCCCCCAGAATGGGAGGTATTCTATATACAATTAAGTTGATTTCTTTAACTTTAAATTCATTATAAAATAATATGTGTCTCCTGGGATAAATTATTATAGACAGTTAGTGGTACAGAGCCTCAGTCTTTATTGATGACAATTTAATATATATAAATCAATAAATGTAATACATTGCATTAACAGAATAAAGACTAAAAATTTTATGATCATCTCAACAGAAGCAGAAATAGCATATGACAAAATCTGAAGCTTTTTTTCATGATAAAAAATGTTCACAAATTAGGTATTGAAAAAATGCACTCAACATAATAGAGGCCATATAAGTTAAGCTCAGATGTAACATCATATCCAACAGTGAGAAGTTAAAAGTCTTTTCTCTATGATCAGGGACAAGACAATGATGTTACTTTTTTTACCATTTTTGTTCAATATAGTACCTCAAATCCTAGCCAGAGCAATTAGGTAAGAAAAAGAAATACTGAATATCTAAATCAGAAATAAATAAATAAAATTATTTCTCTTTACTAGTGATATGATTTTGTACATTGAAAACACTAAAGATTCCACTTAAAAACTGCTAGAACTAACCAACAAATTCATTAAAAAGTCTAGATACAAATCAATCTACAAAAATTAATTGTGTTTTATTTAATATAATATTACGTTAGTTTCAGGTATACAATATAATGATTTTATATATAATCATTACATATAATGTAATGATTATATATAAATGTAATGATTATATATATAAATGATTACACATGTATTATCGTATATAGTTATAATTTTTTCTTGTAATGAGAACTTTTAAGATCTACTCTCTTAACACCATAAAAAATTTTTAAAGACTTTATTTTTAGAAAGAGGGGAAAGGAGGGAGAAAGGGAGAGAAACATCAATGTGTGGTTGCCTTTCATGTGCCCCCTACTGCAAACCTGGCCCGCAACCCAGGCATGTGCCCTGACTAGGAATCAAACTGGTGACCCTTTGGTTCATAGGCCATCACTCAATCCACTGAGCCACACCAACCAGGGCCAAACTTTTAAATATACAATAAACTATCTATCATTAATTATAGTCACCATGCTATATATTACATTACTATTATCTGTCTATCTTAAAGTTGGGTATTTGCATTTTTGACCACTTTCACCCATTTTGACCTACCTCACCCTCCACCTCTCACCCTGCAAATCTGTCGTCTGTATCTATGAGTTTTCTGTATTTTGTTTAGATTTCACACGTAAGTGAGATAATATGGCGTTTGTCTTTTTCTGTCCAACTTTTACAATGATTTCAAAATAATGAAAACTTGTCATTTGTGACAACATGTATAGAATTTGTGGATATTTTGCTTAAATAAATAATCTTAAATTAAATAAATACATTTATGAGTTGATGAACATAGGTTGCTTCTATGTCTTAGTTATTGTAAAATAATACTGCAACAAACATAATAATGCAGACATATTTTAAATCAGTGTTTTTAATTCCTACAGATAAATATCCATATGCAAAATTAATTAATAACATGGTAGTCCCGTTTTTTAATATTTTTAGGACCCTCCATACTGTTTTCCAGAGTGGCTGTTTGTATTCCCACAAACAGTGTACCAGGATTCCCTTCTCCACATCCTTGCCAGCACCGGTGATGTCTTGTCTTTTTGACAATAGTCACTATAACAGGTGTGAGGTATTCTCTTATTTTAGTTTTAATTTTCATTTTCCTGGTGATTAGTGACATAGAGTATTTTTTCATGTGCCTGTGGGCCATCTGTATGTCTTCTTGGGAAAATGTTTACTTAGATCCTCTGCGCATTTTCTAATCAAATTATTTTTGCTTATTTGTTTCGCTATTGAGTTGTATGAATTCTCTATATATTTTGGATATAATCCCTCGATTTGCAAATATTTTCTTTCATTTGGTAGTTTACCTTTTTATTTTGTTTATGGTTTTCTTGCTGTGTAACAGCTTTTTAGTTTGATGTAGTTCCATTTGAACAGTATTGTTTTTGTTGTATTAGTATTAAATCCAAAAAATTCATCACCAGGTCAGGTGTCAAGGAGCTGACCATCAATAATTTCTTCTATAAGTTTTATGGTTTCTGATCTTACACTCCCTCTTTTATCCATTTTGAGTTGATTTCTGTATTTGGTGTATGATAGTGGCCCAGTTGGCTGTCCAATTTTCCCAACACCAATTATCAACTCTTGACCAAACTATTTCAATGCCTTTTTAATAGGTCTCCATGCTTCTGCTCATCCTGTAACATGCTGCTGAGACATTGAGGATGAGAACAGAGATGAAACCATTAATTTGGGTAGAAAGAAAGTGTTTGATATTCTGGCAAAAGTTGTATGTGGAAATGACTGGTCACTGCAAAGTAAATTCAGAGAGTGAAAGATGCTTTTGTTCTAAACAAAATTGTTTATTTTTTCTTCTGAGAATCAAGAGAACTATGGGAGAAGGAATGAAGGAAGGAATCGAAGGAAGACGTAGAGCTGATGTATTTATTGTTTTATTCAATGAAAGGTCCGGCTGAGTTGCTGAGTCTGCTGACACACAAGTCCTTCCACGTGCCCTTTCTGAGTGCCTAGCATTTCTATAACGATGGGCATTTCTATTCTACTCTTTGTGCCTTCCCATTCAGGGATGATAAGTGCTCCAGGTATGACTAGTCCTGTTGCATGTCACTATCATTTGCGGGTTTTTCTAAACCTAAACTCTCCTTCAATTGCCCATTTTGAATGTACCAGGACCATAACTGATATAAGAGAAAACAGCACGACAGTCTCAGTGGATTAGTTTCAACATGGGCATATGAGTTATAAACTCAGAAGCAAATGAAAATCATAGCATTTCAGATAATATTAAGTATTAAGAAGAGAATAAAGTATTTAAAAGGGGGACATGCAGCAGATGAATTATGTGGGACTTCCTGTAGTTGAGGTTGTCAGGGAAGGTCTTTCTAAGTGATCTATAGGAAGAATGTGACCTTCTGAGAAGGAATGAGCCATTAGAAGATCTAAGCCAAAAGTATTCCAGGCAACGGAAATGATAAACGTTTCCCAAATAATTAATAATCTGAGAATTTAACAGGAGGAGTTGAAAGATCAGAGAAGCAGAAACTTAGTAAAAAAGAAAGTAGAAGAAGGTCAGAGGCTTAAACAGAAACATTCTAGGCAGCCTTATGTTGACCATAATAAAGAGGTTATAATTCTAAGAATAATGGGGACTATTCAAGGTATTTAAATAAGAAGGATGTGACCCGATTGGTATTTCAAATAGGTAGCAGAAGAACAAGTTGAGGAAAGACCCAAAGTGCAAAGATATGTTAGCATACTACTTCTTCAGTATAAGAGAGAGATGATGGTAGAAATGGGATCACGGTGGAGAAGTAAGGATTTTAAACTTTATTTTGACAGTAGAGCCACAGGATTTTCTGATGACAATATGTGTGGAAATAGGAAATACAGGTTTGATCAATTGGGAATGCAATGGTACCATTTCCAGGGATAGGAAAGACTAGTGAAAAACCAGATTTGATGGGCGAATCAAAATAAGAGTTATATTTTTGGTATGTTAATTTTTACATAAGCAAACTAGAATAGATACAAGGAATCAACGATGTCTTTGCTTCGTCTGAAAAAACTGCTTGGCATAGAATGTAGAAGAAAGTCAATAAGAAATCTACTCAGAACCTGAAATGACCTAAAGACAAAAAAATACCAGCAGCAGCAATTGAGTCAAGTTCTGCATCCCTCCAGCAATTCTGGCGCACACTAAGCATGTTGCTTAGTATGCATTATCTTAGTTTAAGGAGGCCCCAGAAAGGAGCCTACAGCCAGCATCACTGCAGCTTTGTGTTAATGAGGGAAATGCGAGAGCGGAAAAGTACAGCTAACGTGTAGCCACCACAGCAAACAAGGACAAGAGGTTTTCTGCTCAAAGAGAAATTCTTTGATAGTAATACCTCTCTCACCTCCTTCCAGAAACACCTCAGGCTTCCTATTTATCAACTACAAAATACAACTACAGTAAACTTCCTAGTCAGCTTTCCTCCAGGCCTCAAAGTTTCAGCCTCCCTTCACCAATCCTGATCCATCATTTTGCTTGTTTTCACTTAGAATCCTTGCCCTACTCATGCCAAAGGTGTCTTTAGGGTGTTCAACGCTGTTTTCTGTACCTTCGTTTTTCTGCACCTTAAGCTACTCTTAAGCAAATAACCTTTGCATTCAGCCCTATTCTCAATTGCACCTTTGGACAGAATCTGCCAGCTATAGACCAGTATAGTCTATTCTTACATCCAGATCAGACCAAACCTACTTGAAGGGAAAGATAGGTTATGATGCAGCCTCTGACTTTAACTTTGTATGATTCTATAATATAAGCTACTGCCTCCAGCATGCTATATCTTATAACTAAGCTTTTTGCTATTGCTTTTTCCTTCTACCAGTGAAGTTCATTCTATTTTTCTGGTGTAGAAAAAGTTTATTTTAAAATTTACACACTAAAGTTCTCTGTTTTCTCTGGAGAGGTACAATTTCACCCTCAACTGAAATATAATCTTATATAAGTAAGATTTTAATGATGTGTTTCTCTTAATTCCAGAAATTGATAAAACCCAAAATTTGTTTTGCTTGAAAGTCAGACATTATCCTCCACAAAACAATTTTCATATCTCAGTGTGACAACTAGAAACACATATCTGCATAATGCAACCTCTGGTGCTAGTATACTTTTTTCACATAGAATATAAAAACTAACCTCAAAAAACTGATCACCACAACCACTTACACACTGAATATGTGAAGATAGACACAATCCCCAAGGTTATTACTCAGTCATAGCTTAGCCTTTTTATCAACATGAAGGCAAATTGCTAAGTAGCTGAATCTTGTGTCTCTTGCCAGTATTACTATATTTCACTGTTCTTGCTAATACACCTAAGAAATGTAAAGAATAGGAAGGTAGGTTTTTAGGGGGAAAATGGAAATGCAAGGGAAAAAAGAAGCAAAAAAAAAAAACGAGTTAAAATAGATGGCAGACATTGGAGGGGTAAAATAAGACAATCAAAAGGCAACTGAAAAAGATCCGAGGCCCCATGACTCCTAAGGGAAAAATGCATTAGATCAGACCATGCTCTCTCTCACACGGAGATTGAATTCAAAGACGTTCATACTGTGTGTTGTCTTTCTCTCCCAATTCTCACAGAAAATATCTCAGGCTGACAAATTGCTCCTTCGAGGAACATTTTAAACAGGTGTATGACTTTCAGATCTAGGCGAGGTTGATTCTAGAAAATATTGTGATGTAAGGTAAATATTTGCCTCTCCTTCCTCAGTACATCCCACGGAGTCCCCACATGACTTCATTTTCTCCTGACCTGGAGCCCTCCGTGGCACCTCCTGCTTTAGTTTCAATACACAAGCCACTTAATACCCTCTAACATGGACTCACGGGGAGCTTGTAAAATGAAATGCACAATGTGGAAGCACATATGTGACAGCTGTGGAAATGTGCCACTCAGAGCTGCAGTGGCGACTTGACCGAAAGCTCCAGCTGCTGCACCTTTACCCACCACTGCATCCCTAAAAGATTATGCTTCCCCCAGGCTCCTCTGAGCTAATGCCTGAGCACAGATGGATACTTAAGCAGACAATACAGAGAAATGCAGGGGTTTTTCGACAGGAGAACACGGCTCAGGGGCTCCTTTGTAGCTTGGATAAGCCTTTTGTGGAACCCTGCTGCATCCAAGAATCTTTCTCCCCAACACTTCTTCCCTCCTCTTCCCTTTCACAGGTGTCGGAACAGTGAGATGGTGTCAACACCACTCTTTCTGCTCCTTTTGCAGTAAATGTCTTGAATGTCTAATTCTGTCTTGGTGCTTGCCACTTGATGGTCCTGAACTAATGCAAATGGTGCTGAGATATTTGAGAAAACAGATGGCAAAATGAGGGTTTTGAACTTAGTCCTTCATTGCATAGAAGAAAAAGAAGACACAATCCTAAATGGTATGAGGGGCACCAATAGAACATGATACAAGATGACACCCCAACTGCTAAAGGTTCCTCTTGAGCTACCTGGGTAGACGGGAGAAGGCTTTATCTTTGCAAGTGCAATGACTCAGGCATTTTAAATAGTTGGTGGGTGACAAGGCCTAGCAAAATAGCTAATATGGGTGGTTACTGTTAACTTCAATTAACTCAATAAAGAGTGATGATGAAAAAAATATCAAAGGTTAACAAACAGTTAAAGGCTGATGGCGAGAGCCACGGGGTCTCTTTGGTCAAAAGCAGAAACTGCTGAAGATTGAACTGAAAATCTGATGGAATCACAGATGTCTCAAAGTATCTATCTGCATGTTCATTTGAAGCACATTGGTTATGTTAAAGTCGGGGCCCTGGATGGGAAAATTTGGGGCCCAACCTGTGGGATGGGAACACGTGCTTTGAACATGTATTCTGAGGATAATGCAGAAGTGCCCCCATTATTTCCTATTAAGCCTTAACAGAACATTGTAGTGAAGAAACCTCTACACCACTAGGAAACTGTTCCTTGCTCAGAAGCTGCGCCCACCAAAACTAGAGCTATGTCCACTGTAACCTGGCTAAGGGCGTGCTCAATCTGATAAGGGAGGAAAGAGTCTACAACAAAAAGAGAGAGGTAGAATGAACTGGGCTCAGTCAAGTATACCAACCAGATAGATGGTCTCAATGATACCTTACAAGGCTGGGTCCTTGGACTGTGGAGGGATGGGAAGAACATACTTTCAAAGGGCTGAGGTGGGGGTAGGAGGCTCTAATTGACCAGTGCTAGCCCAAGGGTCACCCGGTGGTCAGGAGAGTTGGAGGGCCTGTATTACATGTGTGCATGCATCTGTCTATCTATCTGTCTCTGTATTTCTCTATGTATCTATCCATTTGTCATTTATCTACCTTTCTATCTATTATATATCTATCATCTATCAATTTATGTATCTACCTATATGCTTTCACGAATATAAATATGGAGCATTATTATTTCAAATGTCATATAAAAGTGTTTTAATGTTTTGGAAAAGAATAGGCTTACAGTGATAATATGTAAATATATACCTATAATTGAAATATTTGGTAAAATGTATATTTATTGAGGGTTTTTTGGTGCTATAAACACTGTTGTCAATATTCTATATATATTGATGAATTGGCTCTTCATAAAATCTTACTATATACTTACTGAAAACTATTATTACATTAATCACGGTACTTGCAGGAAAAAAAAAGATACCAAACGCAAGGTAAATAATTTGGAGAATACATGTTACAAGAATGAAGGAGCTTTTAAAAACCCATGGGTGTAGAAAGCCATAAGGGACAGTGCAATATCCTGAAGATGCATGACAGTGGGTTATCTATCTGGGAAAAGCCAGGAAAATAAAACTGAGAAGGTCTTGGTGATGATTTATTAGATATCGAGGATGAGTTAGAAGAAATGACTCCTAACTGTTTAGCTTATAATATATGGCTTATGCCATTGGAGAGATGGACAACACATTTCTATGAACTGTATCTATTAATCCAGAATATGTTGCATTTATCATGTGAGTGTATACACACACATATACATACTGTATGGAAATCCTTTGAAATCCTGTAGTGGAGAAGATGGTAAATTCTCTTTGGATTTACTTATTTTTAGCCAAGAGAAATATAGTGAGGTGGATCCTGGCCCGCAGGATCCGTGTATGTTGTGGCTCCTAGTGGACAAATACACATGGACAACAGAAGTCCTGTGGAGAGAAAGGGACAGCACGGCCACTCTCTGAGAGAGAGAGAGAGGGAAAGAGGTCCAGAGGCCCCGGCCCCTGCCTGGACAACCTTTTATTGCTTTTCTGGGTACATCGCATGGAGGGTAGTCCTCATTTACCATGCACAGGTTCGCTGCAGGGGATTACCTTTTACAGATAACAAAGGAAAGAATGTTGCTAATTACTTCAAAGAGGAGAATGTTGCAGACCAAGGGGAAAAGTGGTTAAACCAGTCACACTCCATACTTGCGAAATTTAGCACAGACTTTAGGAAGTTACAGAACGCACTTGCTGTACCAAATCAGGGTGAGAGAGTTTTAGCAAAAGCAAGCCTCATAGCAGTCTAGGTACAATGCAGGCCTGATTGCCCATGGGAAAACCTCTCCATGGGCATGGTCCTGAGTGCCACTTGCTCCCCACTAGTTTTCCATGTGAGTGCTGAACTTCATTTCCATGCCACCTGAAACGGTTCCCTACAATATGGAATGTGTGTGCATGTGTTTACATATATGTGAATGTGTAAAAGAGAGAGAAGGGAGGAGGAAGATAGAGAGAGAGAGTAATTTCTCATGTAGGGTGGAGTAAAAGTCATTCCAAGGATAATCTGAATAACGTGCAGTATAACATTGCTTCACCATACTGAGCATACACGTGCAAAGAGGCCCTTTCAGGTCATTTGCAGTCATACTATTGATAAAGTTTCAGTGTAGGGAAAAAAGATCATGTTTAGTTCTAAGCATTTTCAATGAGCTCCTGAGGACTGTAATAGAATAACAATAAAAATGATTTAATAAAAAATATTTCAACAACACAGAATTGTACTTTGGAAGGTTGTTCCAATTATGAGAAAATTGTGTCTTTCACCACCAGATAATTATAAATTTGTTACTGTCTTGCAAAGTGTTTAGTTACAATTTGTGTCTTTTCATCAGCAAAAAGTTATAAACATTCTATTTGTGACATTATTAATGTACTAAATTACATCGTAGTTACTTAGAATCCCTGGACCTCCCAAATTTGTTAGCACTCTATTTTAATTGAGAAGGTGTTAGTTATGGAAGCACTTTCCATGCTATGAGATAGGTGAAATAAGAGATGACCACAGTTAGATTTTTTTCAATGGAGAGATATCCCAAGGAACAATCTGAATGTGTGTGTTCAAGCATATTTACCTATTTTTTTATGTAATGAGTACTTTGAGAGTATTTAAATAGAAATTTAACAAGTACAGACTTGCATAAAAATGATCAAACTGGGGGTTTATTTTATTATTTTATTACGGTATTAAAAACTAATTTCTGAACAAACTTTGTATGGTATACCAAGCTATTGAACAAGTACAAGTACTCAGTACCCTACTTGCAACCTGGGCTTCTGTACTTGTATGCCAGATTGAATCACACATATGAGAATCTGAGCAAACAAAATGAACTCCTACTTAATTTTGTTACCAGAAACATCTTTAATATTAATTTCCAAATCTCCGATTACTTGATGTTATTCCTGCAATGATCTTTGGACAAAAGCCAAGGAATGGAGTACTGGAACCCGAGGGGACTGCAAGTCCCCGTGCAATGCTATGCCTGAGAGATTGTGAGGGTACCAGGTTTGAAGTATGGTTACTTCACTTGGACATCCGCTGTCACTCCCCAAGCTTCTGGGAAGCCAGATCACTGCCACAGCCAACGCTGCATTGTTCTTTGAATAATGATGCTTCTCTCATGCTAATGTAAGTTTTTATCAGTATTAACTCTGGAACAAGCCAATAAATAATTACTAGTTGAGTATTCACATAATATGGACTAAGGGTGAACTATTGAAAACACTTGGGAACTAACTTTAAATGAAATTTTATGGGTAAAAGTAGTTCATCTTCTGTGATACTTTCTAATATTATTTTTAAATCCAAAATTTGTCATTGATAACCTATTTGAATTGCTGCAGCTAATATGATAAATTTTGTTTTGATGGTTCAAGGAAAGGTACAGATCTATCAGAATCTTATGAGAAGTAAAACTCTTTCTCACCACACAATATTAAGTTATTAATTGGCACACATGCGGAGACACTCTTAAAATAAATACAGCATCTTTGCTTATCTTCTTTTTTGCTCCTTTCTTCCTGATAAATTACTTTTCTTCCTCTCTGTAACTTGTTCCTCCTAAAGATTTTGTATTCCACCTGCCTCTCCAGGAAGGTTAGCAGCAGGCCTGAAATCCATAACTTCTCCTGTGGATGGTAGGGGAAAGAATGCTTAATTTTAAAAGCCTGGGCAAATATTTTTATAGCAACCTATAAACTGATTTTAAAATTTATATAGAAGGAAAAAGGATATAAAATGGTGAAACCACATTTGAAAAAAGAATAAAAGATAAAGACTTAGCCCTGGTTGATGTGGCTCAGTGAATTGAGTGCCGGCCTGCAAGCAAAAAGGTCTTCAGTTCAATTCCCAGTCAGGGCACATGCCTGGGTTGTGGGCCAGGTCCCCAGTAGAGGGCATGCTAGAGGCAACCACACATGGATGTTTCTCTCCCACTTTTTCCCTCTCTTCCATTCTCTCTAAAAATAAATAAGTAAACTCTTTAAAAGAAAAGTTAAGGACTTACTATATAGCCATTCTACTCAAGGGAACATGGTGGAAAAAATACAGACTGAAAGACAAATGAATCGTATTAATATTAATATTAATATACATAAAAATAGATATGCACAGGTGTGGTCAGTTGATTTTTAATAAAGGTGAAAAGACAATTAAATAAAGAAATCAGATAATGCTGGAAGACTTGGTGCTGAAATAATTGGTTGTCGGAACAAATGATGCTGAAGCAATTAGGTATTTATTTGCAAAAAAAATGGATCTTAATCTGTACTTTACATCATAAAAGTAACTAATAATGGATAATAGACTGGAACATAAAATCAAAAAATTAAAACTTCTAGAAGAAAATATTTATGAATTTTCCGTAGTAAAAAAAAATAGCTTTCTGAGTGGTGATGAAACTGTTCTGTATATCTTTTATCTATGCAGCTATATATTTTATATATCTCATGTAAGTAATAATTCTTTAAAGGCCAACTTTTATAATATATAAATTATACCTCAATCAATAATTAATTCGATCCAGTTTTATTTATAATAGAAATATATATATATATGTTATAACCACCCAAATACTTATAAATATGAAATTGCTAAGGACATTATTATATATTCATTAAATAAAATGCTCTTCAAAAATAAAAAAGTAATAAATTACATATGTGAAAGAGTATGAAATCTTTGTAGCCTCTACAACTATGAGGACTAAATTTCTGTTATTTATAAACCAACCAGACTATGGTATTGTGTCGTAGCAAACCAAACAAAGACAGATTATAATGTGTTGAATATATAGCATTTATACTAGATGGTCCCTCAGCCACATTTAAAATGCTATTTATTTTTAAATCATAAAAAGCTGCTTAATTGAATATGGTAGATTGATAACTGTTCTTTCTTGTTCCATAGAAAGGGCCATTATTTAGTCCACAGGCCACCATACAAAAATTCATTTAAAGGTACTAAAAACGAAAGAGAAATTAAAGTAACTAGTGACTAGTAAAGCAGCTACCAACAATAACTAGTAACTTTTTTTCTTAGCCTAATCCAGTTTTTTTCCCTGGACTTTTAGATTATGCAGAATTCGCAGGGCTTCTGACTGGGGCTCTACAGGTAGCCCTGCTGCTGCCCTGTTTCCCAGCATTCCCTGGCTTGGCCATATGCTCAGAATTACACCGGAGCCTTTCAGAGCACATCTTCTAGCTGTGCGGCCTGTGGAGGACTCGCCGTGGCCTGGCAGGCTGTGGATGACGGAGGGACTTGCTGTTACACTTCTTGCCATGTCCCAGCACAGCAGATTTGTGATGCAGGAAGCGCTGTTCTAAACCTAGAGAAATGGCTTCTGGCCAAGTCTTGGCATTTACTCAGGCTGTATCATTTATGGAAATTGATTCTCTTATTTATGCCTGGGAGGTCTAGCAACTCTCTGTGGAGTGTCACCATAGGAATAGCATAAGAGGGCTAATGAGAGAGGCAGAGCACTTGCATATGTATGGAGAAGTACAAGAAAAGGCACAATTGTCTATGCAAATGTCAAGCAATCTCTTCATTTTATTCAACACTTTGCAAATAGCATCAGACCAAGGTTTAATGATTATAAACTTAGCGTTC
>PVKM010025379.1:0-19947 GCA_004027735.1 Carollia perspicillata | reverse complement strand
ATCTTCAGCATGAGTGACAAACCTCTAGGGCTTGGGATGTCACTGTGTCTCTGTTCTGGGAATCTGGTGTTCATTGCCTGCATGAACAGTTTGAGCTGAGTCAAGCCACAGAACCCTCCCCATGCCACAGGACAGGAGAGACCCGAGCATTCTGTGTCTGTGTGCCAGGATCGCCCAGCCCGTGGTCTGGCTGATCTGTGATTTGGATGACTGTCCTTGAAGCAGGACAGCCAAAGCAGCTTCCTGCCGATAACAGTAATCAGATTTTATAGCAAAGTCCCCAGTCAGGCAGAGCAAATAGGGATGCAGACCAAGTTACAGATTGGTGTTGTGTTGAGAAGGTTGCATGTTTTATGCTGAAACCTTTCCCCTCTTTGTTTCCTGAATATTTCTCCCTGTTTGTTATCAGACAGAAGTCCTTTTGAGTATCTTCTTTATTTGCTCAGTTAAAACCCTAGAATTGGCCATGGCTGGTGTGTCTCAGTGGATTGAGTACCGGCCTGCAAACCAAAGGGTAGCTGGTTCGATTCCCAGTCAGGGCACATGCCTGGGTTGTAGGCTATGTCCCCAGTGGGAAGCACGTGAGAGGCAACCACGCACTGATATTTCTCTTCCTTTCTTTCTCCCTTTCTTCCCTTCTCTTCAAAAATAAATAAATAAAATCTTTAAAAAAACACTCTAGAATTAAAGATGGGGAAATAATTATGCATACTTAGCATATGCAATTGGCTCAAAAGTTTCATCCATTTTTGATAACATAGAAGGAAATAAAAATTATTTGATGACGTATCAGCCATTTACAATATTTTTTCATGCTTTTTGTGTTTCATGTCATTAAAAAAAAATAGTATCTCCCTGTGTACCAGCATTGCCTAAAGAGTATTTTTTTAAAATAAAAATCACTAACTACTCCATACATTTTCATTTCTTCTTAATCTTTGCATTTGGAAGATAATACTGTCTAGGTATCTTGGAAGATAATAATGGAGGCGAGAATGCATGGACGCTTCTGCGCCAGTCCCCAAGGCAGGCTTTCCCAGATGTGGAATGCCATGGGGAGCCATCTGGCTGGGACAATTGAGACCTGCCTGCCTGTAATCTTCTGTGCTAAATTGGGGCTGGGGCTGCAGATGGCAGCACAACAGCTGGGCTGCCGGGAGTCAAGTCCCTGTGCATGGCTTTGCTCCCCACAGCCATCTGCAGGGCCCGCCCCCTAAGCAGGATGCCCTGCTGGGGGGCGGGAAGGGAGTCCGGAACTTCCTGCAGGTGGCAGGGAGGAAGCACCTTGATTCGCTCAGCTGGGCTGCAGTTGGATAATCAGGGAGGGAGTCAGCTTTTTATAGACGGCATTGGCTTTGGCTTTTGAATCTTAAAGTTTTTAGAGACCAGTTCTTGAGATGACGCAGGACCATAAATTAAAAGGACTGAGGATATCAGCCAAATGGAGAAAACAGTCCTCTGTCAGGGCCCTGAACTTTGTGGCTCCTGTTCTCACTCTGTTCCACTTAGTGCCTGTTAAACTTTACACCAAAACCATCTCAGTAGTTTTCCGGCCCTCCTTCATGCCCTGGCTTGTTGAATGGGATAATACCACCTGTCCTACCTACTTCACAGGATTATTCTGGGGATCAGAGTAGTTAATGTAAGCGCTCCGTCCACTGTCAAACCACTTAAGTGGAATGCATGGAGGGATTAAGAAACAGTCTCTGGTGTGTATCTCTGTCTCTAATCCTCTTCCTCTCCTGAATTATGGCCTCGATCATAAATACTTCCTGAGAATAATAATTACTATCATTTGCTCGGTACTTTTTATGTGCCAGGCATTGAACAAAATGCTTTACAGGACTTGTTTTATTTACTCCTCACAACAACCTCGCTGGCCAGTGCTCTGACAGTGTCCAGTCCCCTGAGCACTGGGCTCCGAATCCATCTTGCTCTTCTGGAAAATCCCATGCACCTCCCTTCAGGCCGCTTTGTAAGTGAAGGAGCCATATTCTTCATTTTCACACTGGACACTTTTTAAATGATGTAAAATGTTATCAGTTGAATCACTTTTTTTTAACGTTTGAGTGTGCCATAAGACCAGAAAGTGTGCATGTAATTGTGGTTACGGTGGAGAGGGAGAGAGAGAGAGAGAGAGAGAGAGAGAGAGAGAGAGAGAGATCATGCTGGAAAACAGAAAGGGAGAGTAGGGGAAGGAGGGAAAAAAGAGAGAATGTATGACAGAGAGAAAAAGATACAATTTGTGTGTGTGTGTGTGTGATAGGAAAGTGATTTTCTAATATTTTATATGCAGACAATTCTTAAAAGCATATAAGTAATTAGTTAATGGGCTTTTGATGTTCATAGTGCTGCAGGAGATGTCAAAGTACATGATCTTGATAATCCTCATAAAAGATGCTTAAAGTGAGACAATTCCCAGAATTTCCAAATGGCGCTGAACAGAAGTGTTTGCAGCGGAGGTGGGGCGGAAGAGGGAGCAGTAGTGGGATGAGAAGGGGGAAGGAGATGGGTGAAAGGGCTTCAGAGAACACTTTCGAGAACAGCCGTCCTTTTAGTCGTCTTCCTCGTCCTCCTGTATCAAGTGCAATTGAACTTCAGCAGCGATGGGCCCCTTGCCTGACTCAGCAGCAGGAAGACAATTTTCAGCCATGGTTGCTGTCTGCATGGAGCGGAAGCCCCGTAGTTGCTTCTGGCCCAGTTGAATCAACAGATGATGAGTGGCAGCCCATTTTCACATTGAACTTTATGACTCTAGAGCCTATTTTAAAGATGAAGCATTTTGCAATTCAAAAATGTTCCAAGTCCCTTTCCACTCTCTCAGAGGCCCCCCCAGGCTGGGTGTCTGTTTGGCTGGATGCCTCCAAGAGCCTTGCAGGTAAATCCTTCCTGGGAATCAGCGCATCACCAAGTCAGGCGTGGGGGTTATAGTTTGGTAGGAAATCAGGTTCCTTCTGCTGCAGCCAGCAATTGAATTTGAGGTTAAGAAATCACATTTATAAAGAAGAAACTGAAAGCAGCTCTTCGTGCAGAATCAATTCTTGTACTTCAGACATTGGTTATCCAGTCTTGTGAATTATTTAGGGTATTTGTTTCTATGCTTTCTTTAGTGGCTTTGCTTTTCCATGTTGCATATTTTCATTCCCTGTAGAAAACTGGCAAGGTAGGAGACATGAAGTGAAACTCATCCGATCATTATGCTGCTAATGAGCAGCTCCTAGAGGGTAGGTAGGGAGCATTTCTTATTAATCTTTGCACTTCTTCCCACCAGCACTTTCCACAGGTGTCCAGGAGGCGCTCAATGATTGCTGATAGGTGGATTGGATTGAAGTGAATATTTTACTGATTTTCAGGAGAAAGATGGAGACGGGACTCCAGCTTGGTTTGTAAGGAAGGGTCCTGAGGTCCCTGCAGAGAAAATGGCCCTGACTGTGGCATTGGTGTCAGTCATAGTGTTTTACACACACGGAGGGAAACATTTGACCTTTATGGTAATGAGCGCTGATTGATGGGCAGGCATCTCCTACCCCTCATCATAGACATGGGGATCCTTCCCAGTCTCTGTAGCCCAGGCTCAGGGTTGTCTCTGACCACAGGTCTAGATGCAACTCCCTCCTATTGTCACTGTACAGAGGTGCAACTCCCTCCCAAGCCTGGTCCTGGCATCTGTTGGTTGTTAACTGATGGTCCAGGCAGAAGTGGCAGTCTGCACATGTTTCTGGACACTGCGTGACTGAGAATGGAGGCTGAGGAAAGCCACTCTCATCGCCTTGACAGAGGTAATTGACACTGTGAACCTCCTGGGCCCATGTCATGGACAGAACAAAGACATTTCTATAGTAAGGATTTGGAATAAAGCAGGTAATAAGGCGACGAAGGAGAGAACCTGCACTGAGGTCCAAGGAAGTAAAGGGTGAGTCTCCAGCAGGTGGGGGCTTGGCTGCTGAGCTGGAGGAGGAAGGAACGCTTCCCTTGAGGGAGAAATAGAGTTACCAGAGGCTTGCAGGTCAGTGGTTCTCAAGCTTTTGGGGCTCAGGACCTGATTATCTTCCTAAGACTGTTTAGGGCTCCAAATGCTTTCATGTGGGTTTTAGCAATAGGTACCATAGTAGAAATTAAAACTGAGAAATATCATTTCAGTAGAAATTAAAACTAGAAAAAGAATTTGAGTTTATTTCAAACAATATGCCAATTATGTGTTAACAGAAATTATTTTTTTAAATCTGTTTTTCACAAATAATTAGTGAGAATAGTCTCATTATTTTCCTGGCTGCAAATTCCTTTAACGCCTGGCTTAATGGGAGATGGTTGGATCCTCTTGTCTGCTTATTCATTCAGTCTGCTGCCACCTCCTATGTCATGTATCCTCCGGAAAACTCCCCTGTACACTTGAGAGAGAAGGAGAGTGAGTAAGTCAAATAACGTCTCAGTGTTCTATGAAAATAGCTTTGGCCTCTCAGAGCCCAGGGCCACCCAGGGTTCCCCAGACCATCCTTTGAGAGCTGCTTCCCCAGGTGTGAAGTCCTCCAAACTTGCCTTTCTCCGTGTGTGACACGCGGCCCTCCCCTCTCATATGATGACATTTCCGCATTAGCAGAAAGCGGGGATGGTGAGCCAAGCAGTCAATCCTTTTGAAAGCTTTGCCATTTGAACAGCGCACATGGACATCCCACGGGCATCACAGAGACAGGCTAGAAGAAGACGGACGTTGAGTGACCCGTTGGGCAGTCTGGCCAGGTTCTTGCTCATTGACTAGCAAACAAGATGATCCAGAGCACGAGACAATCGCCTTTCCATGCTTTTCAAAACATGAACCTCAAAGTGCAGGAGCTCCACTTAGCCTGGACAACACCGACTTTCCGCCTGCCTCCCTGCAGTTACCGAAAGCGTCCTAATAGAGCAGCAGCTGCTCCACGGCCTCTCTGAGCCTCGTGTTTCCAGGGCCCTGGGCTCACCTAAATCTGCTCTCCAAATGTCCAATAACCAGGCAGCCGATTTAGCTGGTACCTCCTGGGCAGCACAGACTCATCTCACTTCGTTGTAACTCCACATATCTGCACTAATCAGGACGGTGACAGAGCAGTGACACTAGCAAGATGGACGTGAGTGGAAAGCCATGCTTCACAAAGCATGGTAGCTTCATTCGGGCCTAGACTCAGGCCCAGACTCGGCCCACAAGGGAAGGGCAGTGGCCACAGCCAGTATGTAGCCAACGTGAAGATCAAAGGCTGTTCAAAGATGAAACAAAGCTCATGTTCATGTTATTCTAAAGTAGCAGCATCCTTTTTAACTTGGCTAGAGAATCTTCAGTTTATTCTCTGTCCTTTGGGAAAACTACATGCATCAGTGCTCTGGCCTCCCCTCAACTGGCAGAGGGATGGTCTCTGTAGATTCAGTTACAATCGCCCAATTTTATAGAGAGAGTTTTATAGAGAGCTTGTCCAGCATGGAGGAAAGGGTGTGCGTGTATGTGTAAGCCAGGAGCAGGGCAGGGGCAGCGCCACCATCTGGAAGGCCCATGGGTGTTGTCTCTCCTGTCCTCTGCCACCCCCAGCTGCAGCAGCACCACCCTACGGTGGAACGACCCGGTTCTCATTGTCTCTGTGACTCCTGTCACTTCGGGTGGTTACTGAACCTCTCTGTATCTCACTTTCCCCTTCTGGAAAAACGAGTGTGATATAATATCTATCTCATGGGTCGTTTTGAAAATTGAAAGGTATGTATCTAGAAGCTCCTGAAACAGTGTATAATGCATAGAAAACACAAAATAAGTGTTACTCATTATTATTGCTATTATTATTTAACATCTCTGAAACTCAGTTTCTATATCTCAAAAGCGTATTTTCCAGGCTGGTGTGTGGATTCAGTTGGAGAATATACGGTGGAGCCTGGGAGAAAGTGTCAAGGGCTGTGAAATGTAAGGAACTCTATTTGGGGGGCAAGTCAACAGAACGAGACAGTTTTTATTCTGTGGTGTTTTCCCGTGGTGAAACCTCAGTTCTTGAGCGGTAACATGTGATTTTTCTGCCATCCTGAAACTAGGGCGGTTAATTTTGATGAAGTGAATATATATAATAACAACCAGAGAAACAGCAACATAAACACAACCAGTAATAATAATTAACACCTTGGGAGTGTTTATCTTGAGCCAGTAATGAGCTAAGTACATTACATGTAATAGATTGTCTCACTTCTCACCACAGTCCCTTGAAGGAGGTGCTGTTATCATTCCCAGTTTGCAGGTGAGGAAAAGGAGGTTGAGAATTCACCGAGGGCCACTCAGGTAGCACATGTCCAGGCTAGGACTGAACTCAGGCATGCTGGTTCCCTGCTCAGTTCTCTTGGCCAGTGGAGTGTCAGGGCTGGAGGTCGCAGCAGTGGACGCAGATACCTCCTTGTGTGAGTTCAACTGGCCACAGTGTTGTTCTCTGAAGCAAAAGAATGATATCTTTTGTGTTCCTTAGATAAGATAAAAGATATGAGGTTTGATCATCAGTATTTGGGGAGAGAAAGTGGCTGTGTCTTTGGTGAGTAAATTGTTGATCCCACATAATGTAGGGATTGAGACCCAAGTAGATTTTTGCAATGAGGAATCAGACACAAGACTCTAAGAGCTCCCCGAGGAGCAGCCAAGAGGAACTCCTCCAGTGTCAAGAGGAGTCTGGGACAGAAATCCATAAGGAGTTTCTGAAAGGACCCTGAGACCCTGGAAAAAAGCATGCAGGATCTAACCCAATGGGTGAGCCCCAGGCAGGGGGTAGAAGGCACAAAGAGGCATGTTTCTCTGTGACTGGAAGCAATCCCATGGGTCACAGATATGTTTTCCCTGTCTCAGCCCAGCACAGTTTGATGCAATAAGATTAATGCCACTGCACAGGCACAACCGACCTTTCATGAGGATTCTGTCTAATCCGATAGCATGGAGCAGGAGCTTTAGAGTCAGAGGGACCTGAGTTCAGATCTCAGTTCTGCCACTTAAAAGCTGTATGGCTGTGAGAGCCCTTAATTCTCCCAACATTCATAGGATGGTTGTAAAGACTGAATAAGAAATTGCATGTGAAGAAATCACTCAGCACTTTGTAAGCCCCACTGAATGGGAACCATTTGCATCATTGTTACTCTTACGCTGAGAACGTCTCACTGGCTGGTCACTGGATTTTCTAGTTGTGTTGAGTAGTTGACCCTCACCCATTGCTTGACCCCCCAGCTATTTTAGATCGTAATATGTGGCCCCAGTTTTAGGCACAGGGCCCCATGGATAAGGGCCTGGGGTGGTGCTAAGCCTCCCTTCCTTACACATGTATTACGTTTAGGATGCTATTAGCCAGCTTTTCTGGAACTGGTCACTTAACTTGATCCTGTTCTAGCCCAAGCCATAAACCAATATGCAAACAGTCATGCCCCTCAGTCAGTCAGCTGATGCTGTAACTAACTGAGGAGATTGACCATTTCCTAATTTGGTGAGTCACCCAACCCTGCCAGGGCTCCCAAGCACTCTGGTCATGCATTTGAGGGGCCACTCATCTCTGTACCAGAGGAGAGAGGTTACTACTTCTGACAAGAGCCAGGCCGGTTTGTGAACTGGAGGGCCCGCCTGTCCTGACCAGTGTGGGTCATTAGCTGAGCCAAGAGTCCTAAGGATTTTGCTGCATGAACGAATGCCCTTTACTTCTTAATTGAACAGTCAAGGTACAGAGATTGTTGGAGCATCTCTAGAGGTCAGCTCATCTACCCAACAAAGAAGTTTTCTGTGCATAGCAGACCAGAGCCCTCCTATGTTATCTGGGTACCAGTTTGGCAGAGTGCAGCAGACTCTCAAACCCAGACTGGCACAGAGGCAGAGCCAAGGTAGACAGGAAGCAGGCACCTGCAGGGCAGGTATCAGGCACTCATAGCTGCCAGGCACTCTGCTGAATGCTCTACATACATTCTTCCCATCAACCGTAGGTGGTAGGTGTTATGCCCATTTTATAGATGGGAAAACTGAGGTGTAGAAGGCTTGAGCTGTTAAAGTCAGATAACTAGTAAGTGGCAGTGTCAAGATGCAAAGCAGGCCTTTCGGTCCCCAACACCCAAGCTCTGGACCACCCTTCTCGGTGACTTATCCAGCCGAGATGGAAACTGACCCTGTGGTTTGTTCAGCCAGTTCTTCACAGTGGTTGCACAGGCTGGACCAGTGGTTTGCAACCTCGGTCACACACTAACATCACCTGGGAAGCTTTAGAAAGTGTGCATGCCTGGATCTTGCCACCAGAGATTCTTATTTCAGTTGGTCTGATGTATATAGCCTGGGCATTTTCTGAATCAATGGTTGGCAAACTTTTTTTTGTAAAATCCAGATAATACACACTTAAGGCTTTGCAGGCCACATGGTCTTTGTCACAGCCACTCAGCTCTGCCTTCATAGAACAAAAGAAGCCATGAACAATAAGTGAACAAATGATCATGGCTATATTTCAGTAAAACTTTATTTACAAAAACAGGTGGCTGGCTGGAATGGGCCCCTGAGCCACAGTTTGCCCATGACTGATGTAGTCAGGCAGCTCATTCACAGGTTCTGCCATCGCCAGTGAGAATTCATCTTGCTTCCGTGGATCTGGCTTCTGTGATGTCTTGGAAGGGAACCCCCTGGGTCCCTCTAGACTCTCCAACTCGCTGAGCCTTCCTGCAGGTTCGGTGGTGTTGGCCTAGTCACTGTGACTGAGCTTCTCCGATGGGCTTTTTTCGGTTGAGAACTCCACTCTCCCCCCGGGTCTGAAATCCTGCCATGAACCATCACCTGTTTGGCAGGGGCCCCTCCTGGCTTGCTTGTCTTTATCCATGAGGAGTTAAAATTGCCCCCCTTGGTCTTGGCTGGCAGCCAGGTCCTCTGTAATTAGGAGGACTATCTGGACCTGCGAGGCTGCCACCTGTCTGGTAGGAGGACCGCTCCGTGTGAGCATGCCTCCCCTTGCTGGCAGCCCCCAGGCTTGTTTCCTTCCAGAGCCTTCCCGGGAGGTCTGGACCCTAGACCCCCTCACCCAGAGCCTCACTTGCTTGCCTACCCTTGTGCTTGAGAAATAGTATCATTTTGCTGGAGGAATTCAGTGTATGAATTAAATTTCTTTGGTGAGATATCAATGTAGTATTTCTGAAATCATGGCTTGTGATTACAGACGCTCCTCTACTTGCGGTGGGATTACATCCCAACAAACCAAACCCATCGTAAGTTGAAAATACCTTAGGTTGACATCAGCTACTTTAATAATTAATGTTTATCACAATTGATTAGCATATCTCAGCACTCCAAATTAAAAGACTGAAAATCTGTGCTAAAAACTGCATTTAACACACTTAATCTGCCAAACATGATAGCTTAGCCTTGCTTAAGGGTGCTCAGAACACTTACATTGCCCTACCACTGGGCAATTCCCCTGAGTTTTGTCTCAAGAATCATCGCCTTTCTTTTCTTCTCCCCAGAAGCTGGAGACACAGGTGGGTGTTTTGTAGATGTCGTGGGATGTAAGAACGTAAGACACAATATCTAGAACTGCTGCCAACACAGGGCACCGTAGAGCATGGAGTGGTGACCCACATGATCGCGGGGCCAACCGGGAGCTTCGGCTCATGGCCGCTGCCCAGCATCATGGGAGAGGATAGCCCTGCTTATCAGTAGCCCAGAAAAGATCACAATTTGAATTCGAAGTATGGTTTCTACTGAACGCGTATCATTTTTGCATCATCATAGTTTCAAAAAAGGGTAAGCAAAGCATCCTAAGTCGCAGACTTTCTGTATTTACAAAGTCAAAAGGGCAACTGGCAAGTGAGCTGCTGAAATGCTCATGGTGATTGGAATGATGTCCCAACCCGCTAAAAATATAAAAACTAAAGCATGCGTTTCATTCCTTGTCTTCCCTGGTATGTCAGCTGTCCTTGGTAATGGGGTGTAGAGACACCACAAAAATGCCAGACTGAGAGGACACTATTAGTGTAGGTGGCACCTGAGATATTAACAGTTTATGTACACAATGTGTCTTTTTGAGTTAGTTGTTTACACGTCAGAAGGCATTTGTCCAGCGAACACTTAACGGAGACCCTAATTTGTTCCGCATGTCAGGGACACAGGCTAAGGCTCCCGTCCTCACTCGAGAGAGACCGTCACAAAGACAAATGATACAAAACCTTATCAGAAGAGCTGTCAGCGAGGCGTGTGTGCCGCTCTCTGGGCAGAGAGGTTGGAGTGCAAGGCTTCAGGGAAAGGTTTTCCCAGGGGGCGGGAGGTGCCTTGGTTGCATAAGGTTCCCCACCCAGAACCCAGGAGGACAGGCCGTCGTGGGCCTGCGTGCCGAAGGCAGGAATGTGGTGTGGTTGCGGGACTCGAGTGGTTCTCGGGGCCGAGTGGGGGAGCTGAGCCTGGGAAGTGGCAGAGGGATTTGTGAACCAGTCTGGGAGCCCCAGCTCTGAGGGCTGACGTGGGCCAATCGAAGGCTTTTGCGTGGGGGTAACACAATCCAGTTTCTGTTTTAGGAAGATCTTCTGGTAGTGGTGGGGATCCTGAATTGGGTGGGAAGGAAGGAAGCGGGGTTGTTATAAAAATAAAGTGCTCCTGAACTAAGAATGTGGAAACTAGGGTGGAAAGGAGTGGGAAGTGTGATTACACGTAGGGGGCAGAATTGACTGGGTAATGAAGGCGAGTGAGGAGGAGCTCGCTGTGAGTAAAAATACAGAAGAAAGGTGGTGCTTTAGAGGGAAGCTAAGGAAGTAGGTTTGCGTCAGCTGCGTTTGCGGGGTCTGAGGAACGTACAGGTGGAGTTACCCACTAGGTAGGCTGTGGGTATCGGGGCTGGAATTCAAGAGGGAGGGTGGAGGTATAAATGATGCCTAGGCGGTAGTTAAATTCATGGAATCAAATGAGTTCACCCCATGAATGAAGGAGGGGAGAAGAGAAAGCGGAGGGAGGGCAGGAAGGGGAGCGGTTCTGCAGCAGAAACCCGATGGCACACTAGCGGTTAAGGCACCGAGCGGAGGGACAGCCAGCAGAGCCGGGAGCCTTTGTGGGTGCGTCAGTGATGACTGGGACATTGGTGCCTAGAGCACAGGGACCGAGGTCCACCCGGGACTAAAATAAGATGTACAGCCAGGCGAGCTACACTGTATTTTGAACACCCTGTGAACCTTGCCATTGTTCCTACCATTTGGGATATAAGACTCCATTCATTTGTTTCTTCATTTATTAATAGAACAAAAATATGCAACTGAGTGCAAGACACTCTACTGGGCATTGGGTGGAGACCTGGTTCTTGTGCTCTGTTGCTTACAACTTAGAAGAGAAGACAAATGTTCAGCAATAAACTCGGAAACAGATGTTGTCATGAAAACAGTGACTCAGTTACATGGAAAAGATGCCCCCTTAGACCCCTGTCCAGCCATGGACTTTAAGAGATGTTTATCAGTGATGAGTTTGATGTGGGGAGGGGTCTTGAGGGCAGTGTCTTCCTGGCACACACACCATGCGATGCCACAGTATATTGACTATCGGAAGGCGACAGCTGATAGCTTCTGCTGCCTGGGCACTGCCTGGGCGTGGCTGGGGTGGTGAGGATGCTTCCCGGACTCTTCCCACCTCCTTCATCAGCCGTGAAGAGGAGGCTGTGTGGACTCGCCACCGCACGGAGGAACAGGTCGGAATGGGAGCTCTGACGTCACTGGGTCTTCAGCGGGCACTGAAGATGTAATTGATGATGCGTGTCCGCTCATTTGTCTGTACAAGCCATCTGCGGCGTACTGTGTTCCTTACGGCTGCTTCTCGTGTTCGTTTAAAAACTCTGTTTCACGTTGGAGTTAGGTGGTAGGCGGGAGAAAAAACACCAATTAAGTCCCTTATGGAGACAGCGTCTCAGTTCAGTTCAACACGTTGTTACTAAGACAGCTCCTCAGCTCAACTCAAGAATCTTCCCCTGCGTACCTACTGTGTGCCAGGCACAGGGCTGAAAGGTGTGGTGTCTGGAAATCCTGCCGACAGCCACAGCTGTGCTGGCTCTTTACACTGACTCGGGCGGACTGCAATTGCTTTGTCTTTATCTCCCTGTGCTAGCCTCTCATTATAGCTTCACTGGCAAACCAGACTGCGAACCAGGAGTGATTCCCACTGAGCCATAGGAGGGTTCCCGAAAATGGTTTTTGAAAGTGAGTTGTTATAAAATGAATAATGTCTTAACCATGCTAGGGGATTTTTCTATTAAAAGGAAATTCTGATGCTGAATTGTTTTGAAAGGCGAAATGCTATTTTCTGATTTATCTGTTTGGTGAAGGAGTATGTTTAACCTAAAGGGAAAATAAGTCAAAATTTAATAACTTTAGGAATTGGAAAAATATCAAACAACAACAACAAAAAAACATTTTTAAGAGCTCACGAGTAGTGACTACTAACAAAAAGAACCGGTGTTGTGAAGATCACGTGACAGAACATTAGCTGATCTGAAGGAAAGACATAGTCTCATTTGCTGGGCTAATAATAGCAGAGCTTGCCAGTGTAAAAACTAAGAATAATAAAAGAAGCAATAGGGAAAAGAGAAAAAGGGTTTTCTTAAAAAAACCCAGAGAATAGGAAGGAAAATAGCAGGTGGTAGACACCCAGGTGGCAGAGGAGATTAAAGCCAAACCGTGCAAGTGGCAGCAGATAGGGCAGCTGGCCCGTAGGACAGAAAACAGAAGCCTCCTCTCCTCGAACCTGCGTACTTGACCTACTTTAGCAGCTCCTGCCTGTGAGCACATTGACTGAAGGATGTCCGACCCGCACTGGCTTCAGTCATTCCTAAGCAGGCCTTGTATTCCTGCACCATGGTACCTTACAGCTCTCCTTGGGTGCGACCCCGTGCCAGGCTACTGTTAACACTGCCGTAGGTTTTAACTCCCTGAATGCCTGATTGTATATTAAATCATTACCCCCACTCTATAGATGATGTAACCGAGTTACGGAGAGGCCAAGCAGGCTGCCCAGTATCGGAATAGGAGTAGAGAAGCTACATGTGACTGGCAGAATTCTAAGATAGCCCCCCGAATTCCTGCCTCTTGCATACACACCCTGGGGAATCCCCGGCCCTCCAGGGTGGACAGGACTTGTGGAGACGATGGGATTTCACTCTTCTTAATTAGGTTACATTATACAGCAAGGAGGGAGGGATTTTGAAGATACATGTAAGGTCCTAGATCAGTTGATTCTGAGCTATTCAAAATGGAAATTTTCCTGGGAGGGTCTGACCTAATCAGGTGAGCCTTCTATAAGAGGGTCCAGGCCTTCCCTGAAGGAAGAGAATCAAAGCAAGGGATTATTGTGCTGACCTTAAAGAACCCAACAGCCATTTTTCAAAGCTTATGGAGGGGGTCATGTGGCAAGAATCTGAGAGTGGCCTTGGGAGCTAAGAGGGGTCCCTGGCCCACAGCTAGCAAGGAAATAAGGAGCTCAGTCATTAGCCTCATTAGGGAAGTGAATTCTGCCAGTTTGGAAGAAGACCCAGAGTTGGAGAGAGGAACACGTCCAGCTGACACCTTGCTTTCAGTCTTGTGACGCCCTGAGCAGCCCTGAAGTGACTGTGTGCCAGTGAGTGCTTGTTGTCTAAGCCACTGACATTGTGTTCATTTCCCAGGCAACAATGAGAAACTAATACAGTATGGTTTGAACCCCACGAATCTGGTGGCAGAGTTCCTGTTTCCCTACCACTCCACTCTGCACCTTAGGAGAAGTCCCACCTCGAAATCATTCATTCCTGAAACTTCAAGGTCAAAGAAGATGTCCTCCAATAAACTGTCCGATCTTTATATTTCCCTCCACAGCACCCTTGCCATCTCCTGGCCTCTGTGTGAGTGCTGCTCTAAGCTTTTCTTTCCACCTGGGAACCGTTCCTTCAGAAAGTCTTCTTTCTGTTACATGCCAATCCGTTCCCGTGAGTCCTGCTGTTGTTCTAGGTCCAGCCATAGGTGAAAACACAGAACAGATGGAACCCTTCTTTCATGGGAGAGCTTCTCATATCATCAAAGACAGTTCTTGTGTTTCATATCAGCATATTTGCCAGGCAGAGCATCTCTATGACCTAAGGAGAGTTTCCAGTCCCTTCCCCACACTGAGCTTCAGGTTGGCTGGGTTTCTCTCAGAGTAGGGCCAGGAACTGAGCGTGGAGCTCTTGGTGAGGTCGGCTTCATGTAGAACGCAGCATGCCCAACACAAACCACAGTCTGCAGGTTCCGTTTCCAGCAGGGAGGCATTAGACCACATTAGCTTTTTGGCAACCACAGCGCCGTGTTGACTCATACCACAAGTACAGTCAACCAAAACTCCCTGCACACACCTATGGCTGCTAAGGTGTGTCTCCACAATCACAAACGTGTGTGTGTTTATTTTAACCTGGACATGGGCTTAGCTTTCCTCACCGTTCCGTCTCATCAGGGGTCTGGCACATATCCTGCCTGGTCCTGATTATGCCACTCAACAGTATCGCTGCCCTTCCCAGCGTTACCTCAGCTCTTAGTTTGATCCGTAGGCCATGAATAGCCTCACTGGGGTTACCGACAGAATTTTGGAAGTGAATAGGGCTGAGGTCAGAGCCCTCTGGCACCATATTGATGGCCCACTTCCAGGGTTTGTGGCCTTCAAACATCACAAATTCAACCAATTGTACCATCCACTGGCTGTCATCCAACTCAGGAAAGTACCCTCAGAAATGTAATGAAATGTTTCCTGGAGTCCAGGTGTGGAGTGTTGTGTCTAGTTCCCTGGCCCCTGAGCCAGGAGGTCACTGTGTATCTTTTCCAGGTTGTATATCACACCCACCGATCTGCAGTTTGGTCTGCCTTAGATAAATGACATTTCCTCTTGCTACTCCATTCTCTGTCAACTTTTTATTTCCACTCAGATTTCCAAGGGTAAAGATCAAGACTGTTTAGAGGATAAGAGTAAATTTGGGGGTGCCTAAAAGATGGAGGTAGGACTCATCTTTATTTCAGGGGACGAACCCCTCCTGTGTTTTGTAAGAAGCAGGGTAGGGGCTCCGGTGCGAAAATCAGGACAAAGTGAGGGGTGTGCAGTTTAAAACAAGATCTGCCCGGGGGGATGGAGAGGGGAGGGAGATGGAGTGATAACGCTGAGGATGGCTCTGTGGGTGCCACAGGGCGAAGGTAGATGCCAGTGTCTTCTGCAGCGTCCGTCACTCCTTTTTTGCTTGTCCTTTTGCCCTTCCTCTGACAGCCATGTGCCTTACCTGAAAGCAAGGCAAGGTGAAAAGTCAGACCTACCTTGGAAAGTGGGGGCCACGGTCCTCAGCAGCCCCAGGAACAGCCTCTGCTCCGCATGGGATCCCGGGATGGGTGAGCTCCAATGTCCACCCAGACATGACCACTCTGATTCCACGGTTCACTGAGAAGTCATAAAACCGATGTCTGTGATTTCACAATCATCCTATCTTGGTTCACTTCTTTCATATACCTTTCCCTTTTGTAAAAATGAAAGTTGCCACAAGTCTTATAGAATGCCTGTACTACCTGAAGACCAAGAGCTTCTATTGGATTGTTGAGAAAAGTACTTTAATTATCGCAGTGAAATTTGACAATGTAGTGTTCACCCGCTGTTTTTATTCCCTGTGGTCATTCCCTGTCTCTAATAACTATTCCAGTTTCTCTGGGGGAGGAGGTCTGCTCACCTTCTCTGTTTCTGTCCATTTATTCGGGTGGAGTTGACTCCGCATTCTTCTCCATGCGGATGTGTGATCTAGGTTTAGCCAATCAGAACATTCCATTCTTCAATGTCTTGTTCAAGCCGGTGAGACCCAGAGAGACTTTTAAACTACAAATTTTGGAAAAGAAACCCATGGTCTTTTTTGCTGTAGTTGAAACTGTCAGGGCTTGAGGCCCAGGCTGTTTTAGCTATCTGCTTCAAGGAAAAACTAGACTCTGTGATGTGAGGAGGCAGCGATTAAAATCTAGGCTCTGGAACCAGGTTGGGTCTGAAATGCCCTGTCATTTACTAACAAGGTCACTTGAAACAGTTGGTCTCTGCACATCAGTTTCCTTATCTGTGAAGTGAGAATTGTTGTATCTACTCACGGAGTTGTTGTGAGGATTAGGCGAGTCACGTGAGATGCCAGGAACAGGACCCAGTGTTCGGTGTGGACCACACATCTGCCGGTCATCATTTGAGCTCTGCATGCAGCCGTGCCTGAAATGACACTCACTTCCTGATATTTCAGTTCTAAGAACAATGTATTTATTCTCTTTTCACACTGGCCAATTCTGTTGTGTTGTTGTGTCCCTTAACCCAAAGAGTCATAACTGATAGATTCAATTAAATCAGATGCTAATTTGGTTTAAAGTTTTGACTTTTTCAATGAGACTAAGATAAAAAACAATCCCAAGTCAGATATTTTTTCCTGCTTGTTATCCAAAGGTGACTGTGGTCTTGGAACAGCCTAATTCCTTCTCCTTTTCATCTTCTTAGATGCAATTTTTCAAGTTTACTTTTCAGAATTTCTTTTAACATGCTGCATGTCACCATTACTAAGAAAACTAGGAACATGGTCATTAGATTTTCACAGCAAACTTATGCTTTACCTCCTTTACCCCAAATCATAAAATATTCTAAAATGTTGATATAATAGAAAACACTCATTTGGGGAAAGAGCGTTGCTAGCTGGGGCTACGGGTGCAAATACGGAATGGGGAGCAAATCAGAAAAGCTAGGGCTTGACCTTGACCTCAGCACCTACCTCATTTGTGGTCTTGGACAAGTGATTCTCTTCGGAGCCCAGCCTATAAAACAGGCAAGGTGACACCTGAGATTCCTTCCTTATGGATTCTGAAATCTAAAAAAACTTTCTTATGCACCTTAAGCAATACATTTAATTTTCTCTGTGGTTGAAATGGTGGCAAGAAAATTAGAAAAATAATAAATCTTAACAAGATCCATCTGTATTTTGTGCTTATCTCAGAATTTATAGTAAATCTTCCAAGGTTTTTCCTCTGTTTTTCTTTTGTATCTGAGAGGTTTTGTTTTGTCTTTTTCCTGTTTTCTTCTCTCTAAAAATCCACATGGTCTTCTCTCCAAGTCCTCACTGTCCTTGATAATCAACAAGGATCTTGGCCATTTCAGCTGAGAAGCGCAGCCGAGGTCCTGGGCCTCTTGTGAGCTCTAATTAGCAGGCAGCCCCTAGAGAGGAACAATAAGGAACCAGAATAGAAAACAAATAGTAAACTAGAGAGAACAGAGACAAAGACACAGGCACAAAGCAAATGACTAGAATTAGCTCAGGGAGCTGGGAAAAGAAAAGCCAGAAGTATGTTATTCTGCCTTTTCTTGGAATGTAAAGCCAGGCTTGTCATGTAGTGGGCACTAGGTGGGCATTTGTGAAGTCGGGGAGCGAGGAAGCAAGTAATGAATAGATGCGACCGAGCATTTGGCCATGTGTGGAGACACATCATCCTGCCAACGCAACTAGCCCAGGGACAGCCGAGGAAGAAAATAACAAAAGAAAACTCAGGATACCAGTGTACCAATGGCAGAACGCATTTTCCAGTGCAGATGTGAAAATATTGAAGCCCTTGAATGAGGAACAAGGTGACATTTGAGAAAGCTACTTAGGTTTAAGCTGCCTGCTAAACCAAACCGATGCATTTGGTTTTTGAAATGGGTTTATTTGCAAGGAAGTATTCATCCCATGCCCCACGCTTTGGCTTTTAGGTTGGACTTAATTAAAAAAGCTGTAGCATCTTTGAGTCCAATTTCCTCTTTTCACATAGCATCTGTCCCTGACAGCTTGTGCGAGGCTCAGCCACTTGTTGAGACTGAGGCTAGGGGAGGAAATGACAGGGGAGCGGCGAGGTGGACAGACGCCTCTTGTTGGAGGTGGCACTCTGCTTCTGCACGACCCAGTCACATGCTTCGGAAGCTTCTTGGTTCAGGCAAGGCAGCAGATGTCCCCGAGAGGGGATGCTGGCAGCCCCACACGGGCCAGCAGGACGGAGGGTAGGCATGAGTGCGCTAATGGGAGAGCTTTTGCTTGTGCCCTCTGCTCAGAAGTGAAAAACAGGCCAAAATCCGGTAGGAACAAATTCGGGAACTGAACAGAGGGTGATGGCATAGAGGAAATACTTGGAATGAACTTCACCCACAGGGAAAACCTGACTGTTTCCTAAGACAAACATGCCCTGTGCTTTCTCTATTCAAATAGATGGCGAAGAAGATGAAAGTACATGCTGGGTTGGCTTTGCCTGCAGATCCGGCCCTGTTTTGCTTTGCAAAGCATAGCTACTCATTTATGCCTTTTTACCTGGAGGTTTGGTTTTAAGTGTGACTAAGAAAGAGAACCAAAGCTTTCTCCCCTTAGGTCTGTCACTCTCATTTATCAAGACAGGCCTATCAGTAAATCCAGACAAACCTGCAACCCATTTTGGAACAACTAATTAAGTTTGTGGTAAGCAAGGTCTTACAGATGGCGCATGCACTTAATCCATTTTCTGTCTGATGTTTTTAGTGTTGCTTTTAAAGTAGTTTGAAGTTCAAGGGAGAAGAATGTAGTTCTTTGGAGACTTTATTCTTAATTTACAGGAATCTTTGGAAATTGCTCTGGCCCTTATATTGAGTCTTGTTCCTGATATTACCTGGAAATTCCCTAGCTGCTGTCCTATATTATAACACAAGGCTCATTCGATCAAATAAGTGCTGAGTTTTTGTTCCCTTTCTGGGGTTTTTCTTGTTTCCCCTTTGGGCCCACATCCTCTGTCCCCAAAGATGTTCTGGCTGCATTTTGTTGCTGGACTATCCCAGTTGCCTTGATGCAAAGACAAGCAACATTATGACACATCCCACTTGGAGTTCACGCATATAGTTCAAGCCTTGTTCTTTGTGGTTCTGTGAGTACTGGAATCTCTGCAGCTCTTCCCATGGTCTTGCACTTGATGCCTGAAGAATACAGTTGGCCTGATTGCCGAGTAGATTGTCACAGATCCATGGGAGAAGGCCATCTCTAGGCCAACATCACCGCAAGTCTAGAAAGCAAGCAAGGTCAGGAACCATATGGGTGCATTTGGCCAGGCAGACTTTCTGTGAGACTTGGGTGCCACAAAGAATCATGTTCAGTAACTTTTACTGACCCATTTCCACTTACACTAGTAATAAAAGGTACCTATGGAAAGATTAGAACAAAGTACAGATGAGCAAAAAGGACAATCTCTCTGAGAAAACTACAGTAGAAATAATCATATAAATCTTTTGATGTATATACTTCTAATTTTCTTCTGTGTGCATACATACATGTAAATATATCATTTCTTTCTATAAAAACATGGTCAGACGATTCATATTAATTTTATTTCAAAAATTTGCTGTGTCCATATTTCCCTGTCTTTAAGTACTTGACATCATTTTTAATGGCTACACATAGTTTAATTGCATGGATGGAACCTATATTTTTTAACCAGTCACCTCTTGTTAAACATTTAGGTTGACTCCAATTTTTCTTTCAAATAAACCATGCCGTGGTGAAGATTCTTGCAGCTCAGCCATTATGCATCTCTGATTGTCCCTTTAGCATGAAATTCTAGAAGTTTAATTGTTTGAACAACCACCACCATGATTCTTGTAGAAACCTATCTTACCTATGTGTCCTTTAGGATGGCACAGAACACCCAGGCGACAAAAGTTAGCAGCTAATGCTTCCCAAATCAAACCTAAGATAAAGAAAGAGAAGAAAGGGGTTTCTACCTTCCACTCCCTGGTACGTTTTGTGCATATTTTTTTTTAACTTTTTTATTGATTATGCCATTACAGTTCTCCCATTGCCCCCTTCATTCCCCTCCACCCTGCCAACCCCCTCCCACCCACATTCCCCCTCTTTAGTTCTTGTCCATGTATCATAAGTTCTTTAGCTTCTACATTTCCCACACTATTCTTGCCCTCTCCCTGTCTATTTTCTCCCCACCGTC
>PVKM010025378.1:0-19971 GCA_004027735.1 Carollia perspicillata | reverse complement strand
CCCACCCCCTCACTGGTTACCTCTGGGAACACTTCCCTGATAAATTACTTGCACCCAAAGTCAGATTTCTGGGGGGAGCGAACCTCAGATAGAACTGGAAGTCCTGAGGAGTGGGGTGGGCGAAGCCCTCCAGTTCTGAAGCTGTGAAATGGAGACGGAAGCCAGGGTTGGAGGGAGGAGGTGTGCGCAACTGGACAGAGCCTGGGCTGGGACTTTGCGGTGCTGCTGCTATGGCCGTGGCGAAAACTGAAGAAACGGGCCCAGCCTCACTGCGTGTCTGACAGGGTGATGCTCGAACTTCAGGCAGTGCAGGAGAAACGCTCCTATGAAGTGCCCATTGCGTGTTTATTTGAATGCAGTGACTTTTGTAAATGACGACTTTATTTGTAGATAATGCACAAGGTTGTTTAATAACAATAGCTACCACGCATGATTTCGGGGGGCCGTGCCCGGTGCCGAGTTCTCTGCAGGATCCTCTCCTTTCACCCTTACAACCACCTCACCCAGAAGGCATGGTTATTCGTTCCTAGTCCTATTTTATAGATGTGGAGACTGAAAGGTAGAAGGCGACTCACCCTGTGGGCCCCGGGCTGGGATTAAGCCCAGGCCGGTGCTCTGACTGTCCCAGTGCAGCAGGAGCAGAGCGGACACACGGAGACACGCAGAAGTGCCTTCTTCTGCCCCGGGTGTCTGTGGGCTGCAGGGTGCTCGCCGTGCCGGGTGCTAAGGTGCCCACTCAGAGCCCAGGGTTTATTTGAGCTGACGAGGCAGTGCTGCTCTGCAGGGCTCCGCAGAGAGGCTGAGTGCCCTCTCAGAAGCGCCTTTGATCCTGCCCCTGTGCAGGAACCTGGCCGATATTAATTTCAGTTGATATTACTAATGCTTTCATTTGAAATTTCATGAGGAAGTCTCGGCTTTACTTGGTCCTCTGGCAGGCAGGTGAGCCCTGCGTGAAGGGCGCTGCCACCACTGAGTCGGCAGCTCCCCCACCCGCTTTGATGTTCCCAAACCCCTTCCCAGGGCCCATGGCATCTGTAAAACACTTGGAGCTGTTTTCTTGAAAGAAGACAAAATTCTGGCTCCTAGAAATAGTTTGTCAGGATCCTTGATCACTAATTTGGTTTTGTACAAGGGGGACCCATACAAACCTGGAATTTATTTGTTAAAAATTGTGCATTTATTCTTACATGTTTGAACATCAGTCACCTTCAAAAACTCTCCATCTGATGCAATATACCTATCCAGATGTTTTTTCCCACTGCTCAAAACGGTTTTTGAACTCGTCGATTTTGCCTTTTAGGGCTTCTGGGTTTTGTTTCACCTCTTCCACATCAGCAAAACATTTCTGTTTAAAGACTTACTTCATCTGGGTAAACAACAACAACAAAAATAGCTTGGGGAGCGATCGGGTGAATGGGGGGTGGGAGCATGGGGTCATGCCACTTTTTGGTCAAAAACTGCTGAACACTCGGTGAGGTATGAGCAGGTGTGCTTGTAAATCACCCGTGATGAACTGGGCAAACGTGTTGAAAGAGTCTTCAAACGAAATTCACTGAAGCTGAACGCAGCCTCTCACAACAATGCCAGCTGGTGCACTGATACAGATGGGTTCTTAGAACACTCACCTAGTTGGGGAAGCCTGTACCACAAGGAGCCTGCCTTTAGAAGATAGTTCCACTTTGGGGGGGTGTCCCCCTTGTATTTGAATTTGGTTTGGCGACTGGTGGGTCTGAATTCTGACGTTCCCTGACTCACTCCCACGATAGGACATGCAGTAGGAGAATCCTTGATAGACTGACGGCCTTGGAGGGCGAAGCCTGTGTTCTTCTGTTCATTGTGGGGCTGGTGCCTGCCACAGTCAGCTCTATAAGTGGTTGTTGAATTAACAAATGAATTGATAAATGACTAAGAGAGCCAGCATTGTTCACAGGTAAGAGCCCAGACTGAATCCACATGCTTGGATCTAAATTCCAGCCAACTCTGTGATTGTGGGCAGGTGACTTAACATCTAAGGAGCTTGGTGTTCCCATCTGTACAATGGGTATGACATCACTACACATCTCTCAAGGTCAGTGGGAAGGTTAAATGAGTTATTCTGTGTAAAGCACTCAGAACAGTGCCAGACACACAGTAGGGTTTTCTCCCTGAGTACTTACAGATTGTGACAGAGAGTGTGGTACTGGGGCTGGCCCAAACGCTCCTCACCTTCATTGCCCTCTCCTCATACCGCACTGGGGGAAACAAATGTTGTTGGGTCTGTATCAGTTTGAACCCCCATCATTCCCATTCCCCACCAAAGTGTCCTTGTGTCTGGAGGTGGGGTTGGTGAACTGCAGAATCTCAGTGTTGGCATGAAAAAGTGCTGAGATCCTTGAAATCTGCCCTGCGAGGAGTAAGGAGAGGTACACTTTTCTTTCCTGAATGAAAGCTAACCAATTTTATTACAGCCTGCCCAAATCTCCATCTAAGGCATCACTTCTCAAACTTTTAAAACTCTCTCCTTGCCAGCATCCTCAGAAAGACAAAGCCCAGAGTCATTCTGGAGATATAGGAGTGACAGGAACAGGCCAGAGGCTGGCAGCCAGACACACAATGCTTCAGCAAGGAAAGAGGGACAGCGGGGCACTCATGGAAGACTATGGGAGTCACCAGAGGTAGGACCCAGCAGTCTGTGGGGGCCTCCATTATGGAACGGACCACGTTACCCTAGAGGGACTGCTTTCTGCAGGGTTAGAAAGCTACCCATTTTTTTTTTTTTAGCTCATTCGACAAATACTAACTGAGCACTAACTATGGGCCAAATGCTGGGGATGCAGAGATGACTGAGACAAATGTCTCCGCCTGCATGGAGCTTGCATCCTACGGTCATCGATATCTGCGCAGCACCCGCTCCCCTGCAAACACTGCCCAGCCAGAGGAGGTTCCTCGGGGATTCTCTGAGACTGAGCTGAAACTGGCCTCCTCATTGGCTGGAGATGGGTGTCTCCAGCCACGTGTGAGTCACGTCCTGGCATGGCCAGTCTGTGGAGGACTTCAAGGACGAGTTAAGGCTCCATGCCTTACATGCATCAGCATGGCCACTCTCAACACAGAAGCAAATGAGTGTGGGCACGGATGTGGAGAAACCATTTCCATGCCCTGTGGGTGGGAATGTAAACTGGTGCGGCCTCTGTGGAAAACAGTGTGAAGGTTCCTCAAAAATTGAGCTACCATGTGGTCCAGCAAACCTCACTTCTGGGTCTATATCCAAAGAACCGAAAGCAGGGTCTCAAAGAGATCTTTGCACACCTACCTTCATAGCAGCATTATTCATAATAGCCAAGAGGTGGAAGCCACCCAAGTGTCCATGGGGGGATGAATGGGTCATTGAAAGACAGTGTTGACCATGGGATATCAGCCTTAAAAAGGAAGCAAATCCTGTCACTTGCTGCAACGTGGAGGAAGCTCGAGGACTAATAACGCTAAGTGAAGTAAGCTAGTCAGAAAAAGACAAATGCTATGTGGTTGCACTCACATGAGGTATCGGAAAGGTCAAACTCAGAGAGACAGGAGGAAGAACGGTAGTTTCCAGGGGCGGAGGGACGGGAGAACAGGGGAGTGTGTTTAATGGGTGTAGTTATAGATTGGCAAGTTGAAAAGTTCCGGAGATCTGTTTCACAACCACGTGAATACACTACTGAACCATATACTTAAAAATGGTTAAGGTGGTAAATGTCATGTTACATGCTTTATTTTTTTACCACAATTTAAAAAAATAAAAAGAGTTAAGGTGTCAGTGGTCAAGGGCTGTGGCTGCTGCCTGGACACGAGGGGGGATGGAGAAGGGCGGTGCGAACAGGGCAGGTCTTCGAAGTCAAAATTAACCAGTCACTAGCGAGTCTGGGGTTATTTTTACTTGGACGAGGCCCACAGAGGAAATAAACTGGGGCCCAGGGGCTGGTGGTTTTCCCTGCCAGGTGTCTAAGTCCCCACGTGTCTATCACAAGAGAGGAAATAGAATCCAGTGCAGACCAAACTTTTAAGGGTTCAGTTCCCATCTCTGCCTCGTAGTTAGCTATGTGGCCGCAGGCAAAGTACCTGAGCACGCCAGTGCCTGAGTTTCCTTATCTGTAAAATAGAGTCAAATAGTACATCGCAGACACAGTGAGGGCTACGTGAGTCACCCTGTGGAAGCCCTTAGCATTTTGCCCAATATGCTACATTAGTGTTCGAGAAGTCTGGGGACTCTTGACAGGGTGGAAGCTTTGATGGGAGAACTCATGTTGCAACGAAACAACTGGGCATCTGGGCGGAAAGGTGTCGAGTGAAGGAAAATGTGGTTACTTCTGGCCAGCATCAGCTGATGGCCTGGACTGACCCTTCCCAGATCAGGAGGCAGAGTGGGGCCGTGCGTTCTTACCCCACGCCATTTTGCTCAGCCTGGGAAGGCCAACTTAGGAGCAGGTTGGAATTGCGGTGGGGTGGAAGAGGGGGTGGTGCCTCCCCGACCGCGCTTCCCCAGGCACAGTTCATTTTCCTTCCCCACACGCCCACAGCTGGGGACGGGGGCGGTCCAGGTGTGTGCGAGGTGATGGGCCCCAGTGCAGGAAACGGCCAGAACCTCAGGCGAGGCCTTGGGACACATGCCAATGTGGGGGCCTGGAGCCTGCATGGAGGCTCCAGTCTCCACTGAAGACTCACCCAGACTGACTCCTGAGGGCACATTTTAAAAACCGGTTTTTCCAGCTGTTAACCCTGCAACTCCTGACAAAACATGTACCCAGGTGGGGCTAATTAGGGTGGAGGACAATCAGGACTCTAGGAATTCAGGGCCAGCCTCCCCTGCAGGTCCCTGAGGGGCTGGGGCCTCCGCAGCCATCAGCACAGAGGCATGCCACAAGCAGCCACTGTGTCCAGGTCTGGGGGTAGCTGCTTCCAGGAGCCCACATCTGAGGGGGTGAGGTGCCCCTCTCCTCAGGCTGCTCCAGGTGTCTGGACCTGGTCTTGGGGAACTCGGGAATCCTGCAAGGTGACCGTAACCTCTGCAGACCAAGGACTCAGATGAAGGACCTCTTATTAAGCACTTATGCTGTCTGTGGAGCCAGGCACTTGACATTCATTATCTCCATCCGCACACCCACCCTGTCAAGTGGGTAAAATTATTATTCCCCTTCTACAGATGAGAAACGGAGGCTCAGAGGTGGTGAGGTGCTTGTTTAAGGCCTCCTGGCTTTAAATGACGGAGTTGGTATTTAAAGCCAGGTTTGTTGGAGTCCTCATCTGACTCATAGCCACTTCCCCTTTCTGCCTCACACAGAAGATAAACTGATCAACCTTAGCTGGTATATTTCGCACTGCTCCTCATGCTTATTGTCAATTGCTGGTGTTAAATGCTGATGCTAAGAGCAATGCGCTAATGACGCGAAACAGTCAAAATGTGAAAACTCTTCATAGGATCACGTCACTCCTTGTTTCGAAAGATCTTCAGTGACTTCTCTTACCAGATCAAGTTCAAACTGTAGCCCGCAACACAAAGCACCAAAGTATGACAAAACACCAAACTCCTGTCGTCCTTTTCTTTTTCAGGAGTGATCTTTGGATTAAAAGGGAAAAACAACTCTCCTGAGTTGGAATCGGAGCCCAAGACTGGGGAGAAGGTGGCCGAGGAGCCTGCCGGCGTTGGAAGTGAGTCCAGGTGCCCTTCCTGACCGGGGCCAGGGCAAGTGCAGGAGCTCCCCTTGGTCCGTGGCTGTTGTTAATCTTTCACAGACCATAGCGAATGTGGGAGAGCCCCAAGGAACTGGGTGAGCAAAAGTCCTCATTTCCGAAAGGGAGAGCACTTTGGATTCCGCAGACTATACCCACCCTGGTCTGAGGGGAGCCCCAATAAAATGATAGCACGTGCTAGTAAGCAGACGGTTTGCACTCCTTAGAAGTAGGAGCGCAGGTCACTTCAGAGCCACAGGGGCCCACTCAAAAGAAGTCACGCCAGTCGCCCCTCATTTCCTCTGCTCACGGGGTTGCTGGGCTGGTAGATCAGGGAGATGTCGATGATGTGGTATTTCCGGACTTCGGTCAGGCAGCTGATAATGTCTCTCATGACTTTCTTGTAGACAGCAACTGGAAAATTGTGAGAGCTAGACATGCTTTTATTTAGAAGAACTCATACCCAGTTGAATACCTAACCTGAGGAGCGCTGGCTGGTGGTAACTCAGAGGAAGTCTGTAGGGCTGGGCGACAAGGCTCTAGCCTGAGCCTGCTCGTTTGGATATTTTTGTCAATAGCATAAAGGGCAGACGATGCAACATCGAGAGGGATACTGGTTTGGTTGCAGAATTAGGGCCCAGGCAGACTGAAATAACCGTCGTGATCTAATGGAACAAAACTTAGTTGGAATAAATGAAGAGTTTTGGACTTCAGTTGAATACATCAATGACACAAGGTGAAAAGGACTTAAGGATTCTAGGAGACTAAGGGTACCATATGGTCAATGGGAATCAAGCCATGGTAAGAGGCCCATGGCTCCCCTCTGCCTGTGACCAGGTCCTGCCGCAGGCTCAGATCCAGGTGTTCCAGCAACTAGTCGCCTGACAGGTTCTGGAACGTGCCTCGTCCTTGCACACCTCGTAACCCTGCACGCATCGTTCCCCTCCTCCTTCTCCAGCGCGCCCGTGGTTCCTGCGCTGCTTCGAGATCCAGTCGAGCAGCTCCGCCGGGGTGGAGGTCCGCCTGCTTCACCGCACTGCACACCCCTCCAGGACAAGCGCTCCCCATTCACAGAGTAGATGCTCCATCAAGGTTTGCGGTGAGGGTCTGTCTTTGCCGTGTTTGACCAGGAGAGGTAGAAATCGTTATTCTGCCCACACAGTGTAGTCAGACGACCTGAACGTGGGTTTCAGGTCTGGGTCCCACACTTCCAGAGAGGCCCCGGAGGCAGGATGAGTGGATTCCACTGAAGGGCAGGCTGGCTGTTCTGTCATGTGAGGAAAAGCAAGCAGATGGGACGTTCCGCCAGGAAGAGAGGAGGCTTAGACGGGGCTGCGAGAACTGCTGCTAAATGTTCGGGAGAATGGCAGCGTGTGGCCGCTCCCTGTCTGGGGGGCGGGGTCAGGGTCCTCAGAGTACTCAGGGAAACCCTGGACACACGCGGTTTTCACAGAGCGGGAGGTCGTACAGGGTGCGAGGAAGAGCCCCGCTTGAGAATCACAGATCTGAGGCCCCGCTGGGCCTTGGGTAGGTTTGCTTAACTTCCTTGTCTGTTTGCTTCTCTGTGAAACCCACTTCAGGGGGGTTGAATGTGCTGAGGACCAAGTCTGCCGTGTTCCGTAAATGTTCACTGAAAAGTATCAGAGGGTGTGCTGTCCTGCAGAGCGCTCTCCCTAGAGGGCTGCAGCCGCCAGGTCAGCTCGGCTGAGTGGGGACAGAGTGCCGGCCTGCGAGCATCTAGCGTCTAGGCCTCCTCCTCTTCCCTCTTTGCCTGAGCCGCCTACGCTCAGAGCCCAGTGTCTGGTTCCAGAACCAGCCCAGTCTGGCCCAGGCCCACCCTTGACAAGCGTCGGGGCTGTGGCGAGAGTGCCAATGGCAGCCCCTGATTCATGAAGGTCACACATCAAGCTAACGACTGCTACATAAAAAATATGTTCCATCCTCATAACTCAACAGTTCCACCTTCATAACAACCTGGAAGGCCAAGTTTAATTTTAGAACTCCTTGAAATTCTGTGCCAGAATGTTGTGGCATTTGGGGAGCTAGCCCCAACCTCCAGCACCTGGCGTGCAGCCTGTCCCCCTTCTTTTCACACCCCAGACTCGTCCCTTGCCATGAGGGACTGTCACGTGCAGGTGTGCAGACACACCAGTTGTGTGGTGTGTAAGCTGTGTTTACAGCCACAGGTCTCCCTTCTCTTCCCACTGCCCTGCAAAGCATCACCCCTGAGGGCTAAAGGTGCTTGCGCCAGGGGCATGGTCTACGCTGGAGTACAGACAGGGAAAAGACCAATTGGCCCTGCAAACATGTTCCGGGCTGTTTGCACGGGGAATTGGGGTGGTGGGGGGAGAGCACGTGGCCAGTTCCCCTTGTCTCTTGGAACCCTGGCCTTTCAAGAGTGAGGCCCAGAGCAGCACACCCCAGCCCAGGCCTGCAGGCAACGCCGTGTCTGTTAACCCCGGAGGTCTGTCTGTCCCCATGCTACTGCTGCCCCGCAGGATGGGCTTAGAGCAGGGTCCTGTGTTTGCCACCAGGGAGCACGGGGTTGCTTAGAAAGAGGGAGGGCAGTCTGTTAGGCCCAGAGTCAGTGTAGAGAGACAGAGGGTGGTGACAGTGAGCAGGGCAATGCCTGAGGCCTGCAGCCAGAACACCACCTTGAGCCCAGGGGAGGCTTCGGTGTGGGGAGGCCAGGGCGTCAGGGTCAGGCCGTCAGGTCTCCAGTGCTGGGCCTGGGCCTACTTGCCCTCCGGCCTGCTGCCCAGCCTCCCCTCTGCCATGCAAGACAGAGAGCGGGCCCTGCAGGCTACACTTTGGAGGGAGCCGCGTCAGCGGGCTGCTGGCCAGGTGTCTTCCAGGAGAGCCTTTGGCAAGAGATTGGAGGGTGGGCGTGGGTGGGAGGAAGCAGGGAGTTTCTTCCTTTCCTTCTCGGCCTTGGGTGCCATCTCTGGCAGCAGCTGCCTTTGTGTCCTGACCTCAGCTCCCCCTGCTGTGGCCTGGTTTTCTTCCGGTGACTTCGGTGCCTGGCCTTGGAGAGCAGTCTCCTCCCTATGTCCTTCTGGCCTCAGGCAGTGGTGGCTTCCTGCCACTGCCCATCTCTGGGTCGCCTCACGGTCCCCTGGTTGACTCTTTAACCTTTCCCATCACCTCTGCAATCAACTCCTTGCATTAAAATCTTACAGTTGCATATCCTCAGAAGTTGCTGTTTTCCTAATCCTGAAACCAAGGTGCATTGAGAACTGTTAGGTATCATCCAATTTCATCTGTCGTCAGTCTTGGTATTCAGGCCCCAACTAATGCACGTGCACTCCTTTCTATAGAGAGGAAACTGGGTTTCCACGAGGCTACGTGATTCTCTAGCAGTAGAACAGCTGGGGTTCGAGTCGGTTCGTTTCATTCCCAGGCTATTCCCTTTCCAGTGCACCGTGCCTCCTCTGGAGGTGCTTCTTGCACAGCACGCCGGGAAGCCTTTGAGGCAGCGTGGCAAGCCTGCGGAAGGAGAGTTCAGGGGTGAGGCTGGCTTCTGGCCTCCAAAAATGACTCCAGCAGTTACCTCCTCTTTGCTGGGGAGCCATCAATAAAATAGTGCTTTAAACTCTCATTTTAAGTATTTTTCAGAAAATCCGAATAGAAAGAAACCTTACCGAGCCTACACTAGACTGCCATTCGGACTGCTGGAAATAGATTTAAATTGTTGGTCTTAATGGACACGCTGGGTGAGGCATTGTGGCGTGATGACTTTTTGAGAATCGAGAAGCCAGCTGAAAGGGAATGCCTGCTGAAATTAGACAACATTAAGACGTAGTCCAGTCGACACCAAAGCAAACCATTCTTTCATTCTGTCCCCCGCTGCCCCGGCCTGCCTAGTCAGTCACTTCTCCTTCACCAGCTGGGTGGGGGCGATTGGTTCCCCAGGCAAAGGACTCGGGTCTTTCCCCAGCTCAAGGAGAGGAGAGGGTGGGAAATTAGGTGTATGATATAATTTTTTGAATTTTAAGAATTGTCTTTGTTTAATTTTTCTTAAAAATTACCGGACATGCTTATGTAGACCAGAGTCTGGACTAAAGTGAGGTGAGAGCTGACTTGCCATGAGTTGGCTTGTGAATAAGTTGGTGGTGTGCCCGAGATGGCAGGACTTCAGTCACTGTGCTCTGAACACAAGGTCACAAGCCGTTGCCTTCACAAGGACTCCAAGATGCTCAGGAGCCATTCTGGTTCTGGTCCCCGAGGGGAGCCATTGTGAGGGACAGTCACAGTGACCCTCAGCTTCCCAGACTCATCCGGCCTAACTCACCAGACTCACCACATACACTGAGCCAGGAGTCCTCCCAGCGCCTTCTTGGTTCCGAAAACACTGGGTCCCAGGCAGACCGGTCCCAGGCAGAGGAACGGGTCCAGGTAGGGTGACGCACACACATCTCAGAGGGCATTGCTCCTGAGTGGCCCTGGTGGCATCGAAAGGACTGGAGAAGGGCCTTCCTTGTGGGGGTATGGGGAGACAGACTCCATCACTGGTCAGCATCTTCCTCTCTCCGTCCGTCACTCCTTGAACTCATGCAAAGGCAGCCAGAGCTGTGATGCGTTGTTAAAGCTCACCAGTTTCACGGTTGGAGGCTGGCCCCAGGGACAGCCTGTGTGACGTCCATGGCCAGGGAGTGGAGGGGGAGCACCAACTGAGCACAGCAAAGACACAACCTGTCTTACTGTGTGCTTTGCCAAAGACAAAACGATGCCTTGGGAACCAATAGTTGGTGGCATTTGAAGATCTCATCCCAAACCCTACCTCATTAAACCAGGCCCCTGTGTTCAATATTTGCTCTGCAGCCAGGAGGGGTTAATGGGATCCAAACCCATCCTGTAGGTGATTGTCTTTTATCAATTGCAATAAGTCACGGGTATTGGCAGGTTGCAGGCCAGTTTTTCAGAACAGCCAATATTTAATAGACTAGTGCAGATGATTAAGTGAAACGATTTCTTGGAGCAGTTCCAAGGATAGCTCTGAAAGTTGTCTCTGCTAATTATTGCAAACTAAAGAGTAGCCTCATGATGCCACTTGCCAGTTGAAAGCTGGTTTATACTGAGATTAGGGCTTCTTAATCTAGGCTCTACATGCCCAGAAGGCGGGGCCACAGTGGGGCAGCGAGCTCCTTAGCTTTACCAAGGCTGTGTGCATTCGTGTCTGTGTCCATCCGTGTCCGTGTCCATCAGATTCCCAGGTGGACCCAGGACCCTGTGGAGACGAAACTGCTGAGATGGACTTTTGGTGCCGTTTATTTTATAGGCCCATTTCTGCCATCTCTGGCTAATTTTTCATTTTCATCGCTGCTTTCATCACCTTATCTTAGTTGGCCTATGGACCACTGGACCCAAGGTGGCTTATTAAACTGTTTTCATAGCTAAGAAAGAAACAGTATCAATCTTTTGGAAGTTAACACCTATTGCCTGTCCCTCCCCTCCCCTGCCCAACATGGAAACATTCACAAGTAAACCCGAACTAGTGTGGCAATGCTCAGCATCTTCAAAATAAAGGCAGATTGAGTTCCCCATGCACCAACAAGTTACATTGGAAGTCCCATTTCCAAACATCTGAGGATAGTGTCTATTTTGTGTCTCAGCAGGATCACTACTAACTAACATTTAGCTTCCTCTGGTGAGGTCTTTTCCTCCCCACACCCTGGCACTTACTTGCCAATTAATACACTTGAGTAACCACCTTGTGAACAGCTTCTAATTTTTGAATCTCCGGTTAACATTTTCCTCACTCTCCTTCACCCACGATTTCCTGAATTTTCTAGGTTTGGGCTTTCCTCTCTCTCCACTCTGATTCAGCTTACCACTGGGCAGGGCTGGGGCAGTTAAGATTATTCAGGCGCACCTCTGAGTGAAGGACTTCTGCCTCCTTCCTTCCTAAATGTACTAGTCAGACCTAAGTAGGAAGTCCAACTAGGGCTGGGCAAAAAGGCTTGCGAGCTGAAAGCTGTCCTGTTCGTGAGCCCAGAATCACGGTTCTGGGTGACAATAGGTCCCGGCACTCTCTGGCTTCTCCAGAAAACAAAGTCCTCTTGTTCAGGAAGTTCAAAGTTCTTAGCACCTACACATTCATTCCTCTTCCTGCCAAGCCCTACCCAGAAGGGAGGGAAGGTGGGGGTGAGTCAGTGGCACCTGCAGGGTGCTGCGCTCCTGGAGGAACTTGCACCTGCGTCTCAGTCAGTCCATTTCTGCGACCAGCTCACCGTGGGTGGATGGAGGCAATCAGATGACCTTCTTACTGACTTCCCCAGTGCCTTTCTTACTCTGCCATTAGCTGTGTGGCCCTGGACAAGTCACTTAAGTTCCTTCCACTGCCATCAAATGGAGATAATGATGCCTATATTACAGGACTGTTGCGATGACTAACTTCGATGAAATACATGCAATGGTTAGCATTCTAGCGCAGGCTTCTCATTTGTAAAATGGGGATAATCATACCTAACAATAATATAACTCTACTCATTTATAGCCTACTGTGGGTTGGGCTCCATGGAAGGCTATGAATTAATTTTTTTTTTAATTTAGGGGGTAAAAGTTTTGAAATATGCCACTGAGACATAAGTAAAATTGCACCAGGCTTTCCAACAGTTTGTCCTTTTGGAACCAAAGAGATGGTGACTTGTGAAAGAGATCTGAAATCAAATGTGTTTGAGAAACTCCGCAGCCTGTGAGTTCCTCTTAGGGATTTGTCTGTGAAAGTCCACCCCACAATGTGATGGTGTTAGGACGGGGGCGGGAGGGGCCTCTGGGAGGTGATCAGATCCTGAAGGGGAAGCCCTCATGATGGGATCAGTGCCCTTAAAAAGAGACACTAATCCCCTCTGTGCCCTGTGAGGACCCAGGGAGAAAGCAGCCTCCATCAGTGAGGACGTGAGCTCTCACCAGACATCAGATCTGCTTGATGCCTTGATTTTGGACTTCCAGCCCCCAGAACTGTGAGAAATAAATTTCTGTTGTTTATAAGCTACTTAATCTCTGGTATTTTGTTATAGCTGCCTGAATGGATTAGGACACTTAGTAACATCCTAGAGGAGAACATAGGCAGGAAAATATCAGACATTTTTACTGATATGTCCCCCAGAGCAAGGGATATAAAAGAAAGAGTAAACAAATGGGATCTCATCAAAATAAAAAGCTTCTGCACAGCTAAAGAAAACAGCATTAAAATAAAAAGAGAACCAACTACATGGGAAACATATTTGCCAATGATACCTCAGACAAGGGTTTAATCTCCAAAATATACAAAGAACTTACACGACTCCGCTCCAAGAAGATAAGCAACCCAATAAAAAAATGGGCAAAGGACTTGGACAGACACTTCTCCAAGGAGGACATACAGAGGATTCAGAGACACATGAAAAGATGCTCAATATCGCTACCCATCAGAGAAATGCAAATTAAAACCACAGTGAGATACCACTTTACACCAGTAAGAATGGCCATCATAAACAAAGCAACAAACAACAAGTGTTGGAGAGGTTGTGAAGAAAAGGGGACCTTAGTTCACTGTTGGTGGGATTGCAGACTGGTACAACCACTATGGAAAACAGTATGGAATTTTCTAAGAAAACTAAAAATGGAACTGCCTTTTGACCTAGCAATTCCACTGCTAGGATTATATCCTAAGAACCCTGAAACACCAATCCAAAAGAACCTATGCACCCCAATGTTCATAGCAGCACAATTTACAATAGCCAAGTGTTGGAAGCAACCTAGATGCCCATCAGTAAATGAATGGATCAAAAAACTATGGTATATTTACACAATGGAATTCTATGCAACAGAAAGAAAGAAAAAGGAGCTCCTACCCTTTGCAACAGCATGGATGGAACTGGAAAGCATTATGCTGAGTGAAATAAGCCAGGTGGTAAAAGACAAATATCATACGATCTCACCTTTAACAGGAACCTAAGCAACAAACCAAATAAGCAAGCAAAATATAACCAAAGACATTGAAATAAAAAACAGGTTGACAGTAACCAGAGGGGAAAGGGGAGGGAATTTCAGAAGAAAAAGGGGAGGGATAACAAGAACAAGTATAAAGGACACATGGACAAAAACTAAGGGGGGTGGAATTGGGAGGGAGGTGGGGAGCACTGGGGGGTGGACTGGGATGGGAGTAAAAGACAGAAAACTGTACTTGAATAACAATTAAAATAAAATTAAAAATAAAGAAGGAAAACCATGATTTTAGTCAATGCAGAAAAAGCATTTGATAAAATTCAGCATCCATTCATGACACAAACTAGAAAAACTAGAAATGTCTTCAAATTGATAAAGGGCATTTACAAAAAACCAACAGCTAGCATCATACTTAATAGTGAAAGATCCCTAAGGTTAGAAACAAGGCAAAGATGTCTGTTTCACTTCTATTCCACTTTGTACTAGAGGTCCTCTCCATTGTAATCAAGCAAGAAAAAGAAATAAAAGGCATAAAGATCAAGAAGGAACAAATAAAATTGTCCCTATCTGTAGGTGTTATAATCATTTACATATAAAAGCCCAAGGAATCTACAAAGTAATTAATAGAACTAGTAAATGAATTAAGTAAGTTTGCAGGATATAAAATTATTATAAGAAAATCAACTGTAGTTTTATATACTAGCAGCAAACACTTTGACAATGAAATTTTGAAAATGCAAGTCTGTTTCTAATAGTACCACAAACCATAAAATAGTTAGAAATAAATCTGATAAGAGGAGTCCAAGCCTTTCATGCTGAGAACTATAAATCACTGCTGAGAGAAATTAAAGAAGACACAATTAAATGGAAAGCCATAGTAAGTTGGTTGATAGGAAGACTCAATATCCTTTCCAAATTGATCTACAGATTCAACATGTTTTCAATCAAAATCCCAGGAAGACCTTTCATAAAGATTGGCAAGCTTACTCTAAAATACAAATAAAAAGGAGAGGACAACGACCAACCGAAGCTCACTTTGAGAAGAGCAAAGTTGGAGGACTAAACTCTGCCTCATTTCGAGACGTTACGAAGCTACAGGAGTCAAAACAGCTGAGTGCTAGCAAAGACACTGGTGTGTGGGCGATCAGAACAAAGTCAAGAATCTGGCCGCACACTCAGACACACAGCAACCGTAGGTTTGCAATAAAGGCACCAGAGCAACTCAATGGGGGAAAGAAGGTTTTCGACAAACAGTGCAGAGCAACTGAATACTGCGTATCACAAAAATGATCATCAGCCTTACTTCCCAGCACATAAAAAACTAACTTGAAATGGACCATAGGCCTAAGTGTAAAACCTAAAACTAGAGCAACATGTAGGAGGAAATCTTTGCGACCTAGAACTAGGAAAAGATTTCTTAAACATGTCACATCAATGACAAAATAAATTGGTTTTATCAAAATTTAAAACTTTTGTCCCCAAATATACTGATCAAAAAATGAAAAAGCTAGCCACAATCTGGAAAAACTATTTACTGAAAATATATCTGATAAAGGATTTGTTTCTAGAGTATATAAAAAAATTTATAACTAAATTTTTAAAAAGACAAACAACCCAATTAAAAATGGTCAAAATATCTGAACAGATTCTTTATGAAAAAAGACATAAAAATACACAATAAGTACATGAAAAGATATTCAACATCATTACTCGTAGAGAAATGCAAATTAAAATCACAAGGAGATTCTGCGACACCCCTGTCAGAGTGGGTAACATGGGAAAGACTGACCGTTCTAAGTGGTGGTGAGGCTGTGAGGCAAACAGAATTATATTCTGTGGTAGAAACGTCAAATGATATGACTATTTTTGAAAAACAGTTTGGCATTCTCTTATAAAGTTAAATATGTATCTACCAGTGACCCAGCCATTCTGTTCCTAGGTATTTACCCAGGAGAACTGAAAGCACATGTCCACAGAAGGGCTTGTCCACTAATGTTCATAGGAGCTTTATTTGAAATAGTCCTCAATGGTAAACAACCGAAATGTCCATCCATAGGTGAATGGATAAAGAAACTGGGATAGATGCATATGAGGGAATGCCACTCAGCCACAAAAGGAACGAGCTATCACTTCATGCAACAACATGGACAAATCTTTAAATCACTACATGACAACTCCCCCTGAAATACCTGCGTCTGATTCCATTATGCACGGTTGTTAAGCGCGCACACTGGCCTATCGTGATGGAGCGCAGCCCAGAGGCTCCTCAGTGTGGGGTGGAGAGCGGGGCAGACTGCACGGGGCACAGGGAATCCTGGGGTTACAGAGTGCTCATCATCTTGCTTGTGGTGATGGCTTAATGAGAACAAACATTTGCTGTAACTCATCGACTGGTGCAATACTATTTTTTGCAGTTTATTGAATGCCAATTATACTTTTGTAAAGTTGAGAAAAATTATACCTATCCTGGACCCTTTTGTTTGGAGCCTGTTCCCAGCTTCCTAAGGGTCAGACCACCAAGCAGCAAAATAACTGAAAGACTGGAGAGTTGAAGGAAGAGGGACCACTAAAACGTAGGGAGGGCCATCAGGATCAGGCCTTTTTTCTTTTTATAAAGGGTTGTGGCTCGGGGAGTAAAGGAGTGTGTAGGTGCGGGCTGAAGGACGCGTGAGCAAGCAGGTGTCTGAGGTGCTCTTGTGGCGCCCACCGAGGGAGATCGGGAGGTGTGGAGGTGCACGCTCTGCGCGGAGACGCAGGTGGATGGCCCCGGGAGGCTGCATGACCCAGATGGTGTGATGAAAGGCCTGACATCACCTGGAGGGCGATGTCTGCTGTCAGCCACCTGCCCCCGCCTTGGCCCACTTCTGCTTGGCATTTTCATCGGTGACTTAGATGAGAACATAAATTACATGCTTGTTAAGTATACAGTCAGCAACTATCGGCTGAGTCCTACAATGTAACAGGCACTGTGCTGGCCCTGCAAAGGGATAGATTGTGGAGGAGACGACTGGGCCCCTGAGGCTCAAACAGTGAAGAAGGGTGGCAGGACCTAGGTACTCACAAATCCCCCATTCGAAAGCTCAATTTGACATGAAGAGCTTGGCTTGTGAGAAAGGGCATGGAATTTCAGGGACAGCAGGGAGGAATGCGAGTAGGGGGTGGAGGACACGGGGTCAGGAGCCGAGAGGGCTTCCTGAGTCTGCCTTGGACAGCGTGGGCTCCGTTGCTGAGAGAAGGCCAGCCTGGGGAGATTTAGAGCCAGGGGAGCGACGTAGTCAGACTGATGGCTTCAACAGACTGCTCTGGGCACTGGAGGTGACATTGTGAAGATAGAAGAGGCTGGTGGCCCAGGACAGAGAGGACCCTGAGCTGGACAAGGGGTGGGGCACACGTTCACAGCTCCCAAAATGTGCTCCTCAGCCCTGCCTCAGCCCCACCACCATCACCGTAGCCTGTGACAACGAGCTGTCTACCTGGAGGGGGAGGCAGCAGTTCTCCCACTTTTTGTCCCTGCCCCCAGCCCTCCAGTTTAGGCTACTCACGTCCTGGTGTGTCATTGTGAGTATTGTGTGCCTGAGCTTATGTCTGTTGTGCCCTAATCTCTGCCCCTTACAAAAGCATGGGGACTTTGGTATTGACAGAGCTGGCTGCACATCTTGGCTCTACTACTTCTTAGCTATGACCCTGGGCAAGTTACTAAACTTCCCGAGTCTCAGTTTGCTCATGTGTACAATGGGGATAAAAGTGTCTACCTCAGTAGGATTATTGTGAGGATTAGATGGAATATGTATGCAAAGTGCTAAGTAAAACCCAGGCCTTTCTTTCTTCAGCCTTTGCCTCAATGAGTCAGCATTGCTTTATGGCTTTTGACTTTTGGGGCACAGAGGCAAATGATAATAAAATTAGAAAATATTGGAAATGTTAAAAATCAAACAATATCTAAGGCGAGGGTACCCCTGGGGGGATACAAAGTCCAGTGCCCAGATGGACCCAAAATGTCAATCATGCCGAGGCTGAGGTACCCTGGGTTAGTGAGAAGGCTGGGTTCAAATTCCAGCTCTGTCACTGATAGCCCTGTGCTTTTGGTCAATGTCCCAAAGAGAGGGACATCTGTCAGAGGGGGGTGAGAATGAGTTAGGAGCCCACGAGGCTGTTGTGAGCACTGAGTGAGTTCACGGTACGTGCAGCGTTCAGATACGAGTCTGGCCCTGGGGAAAGCCTGTGCAGGAGTGTGGTATGGAACGATGCCCCAGAGGTCAGAGCTCTTCCCCAGCGGCTACCCCCCACCCCAACGCCTTCCCTTCTCTTGGTTACACATGGCCATTCTGTTCAATGCACACAGCTCCCAGAGAGTTTACCGTGCGGGTCTCTTTTCTGGAAGAATTCTAGTGTGCCAATAAGCCTCCCACGATTGCACCCCACAAGCCAATGTCCAGGACACACAGAGGGACCGCGCTGTTACTGTCCTGGCTACAGGAGCCCTTTGGTTAATGCTGACTAAGGGGCTGGCTTTCATAATAAGAGAGGAAGTGTTGCCATTGGCTACTTACACTTTGACCAGCTGGAACCTCCCTGTCTTTATCCCTCCAAGGAGGGGCCCCAAGGTAGAGACAGTCCTGGAATCAGAGAACATGGCTGTATGGTGACAAAGGGTATATCAAAAATGAATTTTCCTCTTAGCCTGAAAATTCAGTAAAACAAAACTCTGCTTCCCTTGAGGTTGAGTGGAGCATTTGTTACTGAACTGGAAAGACTCTTACAGAAAGGCCGGTCACCAAGTTGGAGATGCTGACAGCCACAGGCCTGGTCCTCCCTCCCCTCAGCTCCTTGGCGGGTCATTGGTCCAATTCACTGCCTTTATCGTTTCCTAAACTTCCCGGGGGTTAGCCTCTTCCAGGAACAGGACTTCGTAAAAGACCCTCCTTTGTCTAGCAGCTTCATCCAACAGCAGCCTGCGGCGTGGCCGTTGGACACAGAAAAGAGGGGGCCTCTTGCCGCTGTGAATAAAGAGCAAGTTCACTTCCAAACTTTTCGAGGGAGCCCACGTAAGCATTCCTCCCATAGACCTCTGAGGGGATCTGTTGAACTGCAATGGCTTCAATTTGGTCCAATTAACCTCACACTGATCTAACTTCTGCCCTTGGCTGTGTGTTGTCAGCTACTGCTGATTCCAAGTACAGTCGTGGGCAGGTAACAGAGGAGACTAGCTGGTGTATGAAAGGGGAAAAATGTTAACCATATCCCCCGAGCATGAGGGAGAAACAGCCTGGTTAAGACATGTCGATCCAAAGTGCACGATCCACCCAGAGACCTTCGAGGAGGCCAGAGCAAGGGGACATGAGTGCGCACAGCCAGCTTCAGTCCTGAGAGAGCACGTTCACTGGTTTGTGTTGTCAGCTGCCTTCCATTTGCAAAATATATTGAACGGCTATTATTTCTAGCTCCCTGTGGTTATAGGTCTGAGCTGACTCCTTTCAAGCCATATATATATATATTTGTTTGTTTGTTTGTTTGTTTGTTTGTTTTTTACTCAGTGTTCTTTGGGAACCCTTTGTTCTAAGTTTCTCCTTTCAGTGTAAGGCTGCCCTTCCCAAGCGGGGGCTACAGCTTTTCTGTGGGAGACCCGGAGCCTTGCTGTTTCCTTTCCCACTCTGAGTCCTTTCCTGGTATCATCCACATCCAGGCTTAAGCTCCTCTACACACCCGTTTGAATGATGGTTTTTAACTGAAGGAGACAGTTTGTAACTAGATCATGGGAAATGGCCATAGAACGGTCAGCGCAGAGCCTGGAGAGCCGAGGTCCTCGCCCCAGCCATGCCTGTGATAGGAGGGGAAGTCAGGAGCCAGACCCCAGACTGTGTTCCACAGACGCATGGGTGCCAGAAGGTGAAGATGGTGGGGAGGGGTGGGATGAGCTGAGCAAACCCCAACCCCTCTTCCCGCTCCATTTGTTTAGGAAAATGCACTGATCATAAATGTTCAGCTGACAGAGTTTTACAGATTGCACACACCTGTGGAGCCCACTAGCCCCAGAAATAGAACTCCCAGCCCAGGAGCCCCAGGCTCCTCCCCAGCAGCACCCTGGAGCAGGCCTGCTCTCCTGACTCACAACTGTAGCTCATTGGTAGATTTTCTGTATCGAGGCCCCACACAGGTTTTTAAAGACTTTTTATTTTGAAATAATTATAGAGTCACAGGAAGTTGAAAATATAGTACAGAGAGGCCCATAGGATTTTATATTCTCTTTAAACATTCAAAATTCTGTTTTTTTTTTAATTGAAACCAATGATGGAGTAGAAAATCGTTGGGTTTTTGGAGATGGCCTCATGGAATCGAGTTCAAATTCCTTCCCTTTGC
>PVKM010025377.1:0-19972 GCA_004027735.1 Carollia perspicillata | reverse complement strand
GTTACCAGTGTTACTGATTGTAACTGTGTTTCTTTCTACCTCTAGGTACTCCACCTGGAAAGGCAGGACAGGTCTCCGGACCACCAACATTCAGCTCAAGTAAAGCGACCCTCAGTTTCCAAAGAAGGGAGGAAAATATCTGTCCGGTCTCAGATGTCGGCGTCACCAGGCGCTGGTGACAGCAGCCCGGCCCCATCCACGCCCGTCGGCAGCGGCGCTGCGAAGCCTGGCCTGGAGGAGAGAGCCCCGCCTGCGGAGGCCAGCCCCCAGGGACCGCGAGACCTGGGCCGGAGCTCCTCCAGCCTGCAGATCAGCGCCGCCTGCTCCCCCAGCCACATCTTCGTCAAGGAGCCCACCCCCAGCATAGCCTCGGACATATCGCTGCCCATCGCCACGCAGGAGCTTCGGCAGAGGCTTCGGCAGCTTGAGAAGTAACTAGACACACACTTCGCTCTTGCCAAGTCGCCGCATGCCCCACATGCTCCGGGGGCGCTGGCTTACCGTAGCTACACGAGCTTGGGGGCTGTGCCCTTGCAAAGCGAGGCCTGCCATTTCCCAGGGCCCGGGCTCACTTGAGGGTTAGAATGCGATGGGGAATTGGGTCCCGTGAACACGGGGGCTCTGGCGCTCCCGTGTGCCTGCCCTCACACCAGAGGCCGAGCCCAGAGCCGACCGGCGACCCCTGAGCGGGGCAACTGGCGTCTGTCGTGCAGGCTCAGGGCCTCCTCTTTTCTTCTCTGCACTCACCGCCCTCTGCTGGCCCCCAGCTGCTGCTTGTCTGTCTTTGGATGTTGGTGTTAACTCCTTAAAACCCCGTGATTCCTAGAGGAAAAAGCAGTCTGCAGGCAGCGGAACCTTCAGATGGTAGCCTTTTCCTCAGCAGAAGGAGGTTGCTGGAGACAGCTCCTTCTCGTGGTGGTTCCGAGAGGGGTGCGGGGAGCGACCGGGGGGCAGAGGTGGAATGTGTGCTGCCGGCGTCAGGGCACAGGCACACGTTTGTGCTTCCCGTGACCACGCTCAGGACACTTGTCTCCTCCGCACCTTCTCACGTCCACTGTTTGGGGGAAAAGAAATCAGTCCCGCCTCCTCTCTTGCTCTAGAAGAAAATGGAAATCTAATAAGAAACCACTTTTTCTGAGGAGCTGACTTTGGGGAACAGCTGAGATAGTCTTGGGGGACACTGAGCCAGGCAGTCGCTGCCTGTGTTGGAGTCTGTGCCTTGACCTTGAGAGAGAGAAATCGAAGGGGACATCGCGATGTATCGGATGTCCTGTCGGCGAACCGCAGGGCCAGGGACTCCTGTGGGTTTTGAGAAAGGGTGCGCAGGTTCGGGCAGCCACAGGCCCGAAGACCAGAGAACTGGTGTAGTCGGGGGTCCTCACTGCGGGCCCTAATGAGAACTGTCAGTTGTGGGTGACTAAGTTGCACTGACCTGCACTGAAGCAGGAGCGCGATGGGTTGCTCTCTGCCCAGAGGTCGAAGGTGTCCAGGTGTCCAGGTCACCGACCCCCTCCGGCCTGCATGCGTGAGCGTGACTGTGCCATGCTGTCGCAGGGACCCGGGGCCTATGCCGGGTCTGGGGCGGCTGTGACCCTGCTTTGTTTCCTCAGCGGGACGACACTGGGACAGTCTCCGCTGGGGCAGATCCAGCTGACCATCCGGCACAGCTCGCAGAGAAACAAGCTGGTGGTGGTCGTGCACGCCTGCAGGTGAGTGGCGCCCGGCCTCCCTCGGGGCGGCCCCTCAGCGGCGCCGTGCACCGTGGTCCTGGAGTTCGGCCCCGATTCCCTGTCACTCTCCGCGTGGGTTCCTCCCTTCACGACCGACCGCTCGGCTGCTGTGCAGCTCTCCCTCCGGCTGTGGGCGTGCAGATGGTCGGTTACGTGGAACTGGATAACAAACATGTTTGCTCTTTTAATTTTTGATTTTCAGAGGGGGAGGGAGGGAGAAAGACGAAGCAAACATTGATGTGAGAGGGAAACATCGATCGGTTGCCTTCTGTGTGCGCCTCGACCAGGCACCGAACCTGCACCCCAGGCCTGTGCCCTGACTGGAAGCTGAACAGGCGGCCTTTTGGTTTGTGGGATGACGCGCAGCTGAGCCTCACTGGCCGGGAACATGCTTTTCTTTTATTGCAGTGTTTTTGGGGGATTACATTTTGAGGAGTGAATTTATATAAATTCAGAGGGCCCAGAGGTTGACAGGTCAGAACAGGCATGGCTGTCGTCTTTCGAGGAAGCGAGTGTCCCACCGCCCACAGTCCCCCGAGACCTCCCCGTGGTCGGGAAGGGCCAGGGTTCACGTGTTGTGTTCCGACTCGGAGAGTGTGACGTGAGGGGACAGTGTGCTTCGTGTGTTTGACTGAGGGTGATGGTCTGGAGCCACTTTCCTCGACGTGACTTGTCTTCGTAGTGATTGTGATGTGAGTGCGATTATGTAAGCGTGTGGACCTTATGAAAAGCTGTTGGAAACAGAACCATAAAATCAGTGACGTTTGGAAACATGACTGTAGAGTCCATTTCAGCGCATACGATCGAGCCCCTCACACGTCCTTGCTGCCGAGAGTCACTGTGCCCGACGGGAACTGAAGGCTGTTTTGAGAACCGCAGCTGCACCGTCTCCCGGCCGGGTTTCCCCGTCGGCCGCTGAGGGAATGACGCAGAGCGGCTGCGCGTCGTCGACCCGAACAGCAGTTCAGTTCCCGTGGCACATCTCTGGTCTTAAAGACGGCACCAAACTCCTGAAACAGGGACCCAAAACACTTCTCATAGTGAACATTGAGGCAGACGGGAACTCGACATACATTTAAGGAAGGTGAATAAAAACAAATGAGGTAATTTTCCAACCCATTCCTTCCAATTTTGGGTCACGAGTGACTAGAGCCTCTCCTGGCAGCTCAGGGCACTCGATGGGAACGGCCCTGGACCGGACGCCCTTCCATCTGGGGGCCACTCCGGCCTGCACCGCACCCACTCTGACGGTCTGGACTTGCCGGACGGAGTCCCCGTGGAGGACACAGGAGGACGTGCAAGGTCCAGGCGGACAGTTCCACTTGGGAATTATTTTCTCATGAACATTATCACAAAACGATGTTACTTGGGGACTGGCTGTAGTACATTTGAATGTGACACTAATGGTCGTTGTTGTAGACTCTGATGTCTGCTGTTCTCTGCTTTGCGTTACAAGGAATCTCATCGCCTTCTCCGAAGACGGCTCCGACCCCTACGTCCGCATGTACTTGTTACCGGACAAGAGGAGGTCAGGGAGGAGAAAAACGCACGTGTCGAAGAAAACCCTGAACCCCGTGTTTGATCAGAGGTATGGACTGGACTCGGCGGCCGACTGTCAGGTTGAACTGGGGAGGCCCAGTCGGAGCCTCCCAGGGCCGAGACTAGAGTGAGCACCGTGGCGGGCGGGCTCCAGCGGGCGGGGACACGGGAGCACTGCGGGTCTCGGGCAGGAGCGGTGGGCCGTAGCCCTGGTGGGGAGACTGGTAGGAGGTGAAGAACAGAGGAGTTTCAAATCAAAACTGAGCACATTAAAATACATGCATTTTTAAAAATGATAAATCTGCAACATCTTAAAATATAACATTCGTATGAGAAACAGCTGGTTTCCAAAACAATTTAAAAATTAGTGGAGAGAATGGCATAACTGCCTTAGGTTTTCAAGAGCCTCTTTCACGGCCCGGCCTCCAAGAGGCCCCTTCCGGCCTGTGGCCGGTCTGGGTGGCGCCTCTCAGTGCCCCGAGGCCCCAGAAGGAGCCTCCGTCTGGGCAGGGCTGGTGTCTCGCCCTGCAGCCCTCTGTACCCGAAAGCCTCCAGCACTTTGGGAAGTAGTGAAGAATGGTTTCAGTCTCCCCAATGCAGTCTGCACTTCGTCTTAAAGGTGCTGCTAGTCCTCTGCCACGTTCTTGCCAACGGGCACGCACCAAGGCCCGGGGCGGGCACCTCGAGTTTGTCAGTGCTCCTGCTTAGTGGCAGCACTGAAGACTTCGCGCCCCCAGGTTTGGGTCTCGAGCTGTGGCAGCTCCGTGGGAGGGCCGGCCACGTCCCAGCCTCGTGCACCCCAGGCCACGGGCCCTCAGTCCTCCAGTCTGCCAGAGACCCTGCGGCACGGGGGCCACACACCAGTGGGCTTCAAGGACTTGCTTCCCCAAAGGCACTTCAGTTTGTGGCATGTGACTCCAGCCACTGACAACCACTGTCGATGGTTCCCATGGTGAAGCCAGACCGCAGAGCACTTTGGATCAGTTCTTCCAGGCTTCGAAACTGCTCTTCTTTAGTCTGGGGGGCGGGGGGACCCAGCCCGGCTCCTGGCGAGCCGCACACGATTATCTGCAGCCCACATCCTAGCTACCCCGCCCGTATGTGGGGGAGCCACAGGCCAGCGTCTTGTTACGTTGGAAACAATGGAAAATACTTTGACTTTGTGATTTCATGAATCCCAGACCCAAACATCTAGCGCAAGAATCCTGTTCTATGGTGACAGACACATTGTAACATTTGGAGTGGTCTCACAGGCATAAATGTCATGTTCAGTTACGAGTTGCAGCAAGATGATGGCGAAATTGCAGGAAGGCCCTCTTTCTCCCCCAGCTTTGAGTTCAGCGTTTCCTTACCAGACGTGCAGAGGAGGACACTGGACGTCGCTGTGAAGAACAGCGGCGGCTTCCTGTCCAAAGACAAAGGGCTGCTCGGCAAAGTAAGTCTGAGAAAACCCTTGGTGGGTTCCCACACTCGGTGAGAATTCAGCAACCCCCAGAGTGCGTGTGGGGTGCACTCCTCTGTGATCGACGCTCGCTGATAAAACCGCGGCCCGGGAAACACTGTGTCGGCTGACACCCGTACAGTGTGACGATGTCGTTGTTTTTACACGTTCGGTGTCGGCGTGTCCGTCATTCTGGCACCATGACCTCGGAGTGGAAGAAAGGTTGGGTTTTCAAGCGCCCGGATGAGAGGAAGGCCGAAGGACGCTGTGCTCTTCCGCGTCTGCGCCCCAATTCACTGTGCTTTACCCCGACGCCTCACGGGCCTTGTTTCTCTGAACCTTTCAGCCCTAGTCCCACCCACATGGGACTCGCGAACGTTCTCTGGTCAGGCGCGTGGGGGTGGGGGGAGGAGAGGCGCAGGCGCCGTTTGTGGACAGTCCTTGTCAGCTGTGCTGCCCTCAGTGGCCCGGGAGCCTGTAGCCCTGCCCCCCACCGACAGCTCACCGTGCCTGGACGTTCAGACCAGCGGGCTCAGGAAGGACCTCTTGGCCAGAGTCGACCACCTACTCGTCCCCAGGTGCTCCCTAGGGCAGAGCGCTCTGGAAAACGGAGGCTGACATAAAGGGGGGCTGCGCACAGCAGCCCAGGGAGACGGGAGGAGGCTGGGGAGACGGGCGGGGCGCCGTCAGCCCGCGCTCACGGGCGCTCTCTGACCCACAGGTGCTGGTCGCTCTGGCGTCGGAAGAGCTGGCCAAAGGCTGGACCCAGTGGTGAGTGTCCCAGTGCAGGCGGCAAGCCGCGAGGCAGGGAGCCCCCGTCTGCTTGCTGACACTGCCCCCCTGACCGCCTGTCTGCCCTCCTCTCCCCGCGCTCTCAGGTATGACCTCACGGAAGACGGGACGAGACCACACCTGGTGACGTAGGCCGCGCTGGGCCCGAGGCGCTCCCGGGCGTGCGGCCCCGCCCTGCGTGCTGGAAGGCACCGCCCCCCACTCGCCGACGCTGTTTTTATACTTCTTGTTCTTCGCTGGACATGCCTTACTCGTTGTATAAAACGTGGACATTTGGGGCCTATTTGGCCGGTGTTACTGTTCAGTTTTGTGTGTTTGACTCCCTCCGGTGTGTCAGCAGCTGTCACAGCCCACGGTAGGGCAGCCGGCACCGTTGTGTGGGTGGAGCTGTGTGTCTGGGAGGCGGGTCCGTGTGTGCGCTTTGTTGTCCCTTGTTTCGTGTGTCATGGGGCACACGTGCCATGTAAATAGACTCTATTTTTTATAATCTCTACATGCTGGTTTGAATTCAGGAGAAAATGGCTTAAGGAAATATATATATTTTCTTCTAAATTCCTAAATAATCATTTTTGTCTCTGCAGGAAAAAGTTCTCAGTGACTTATTTTGTGCTGTTTATTTTTAAAAAGAAAGCTGAAAGATTATGAAATGTCAGTATATTTCTGCCCGTTACCAATGAGAGAAAGTATTAAAACTATTAACGCCTTCGTGACTATGCAGACCCGTGACTGAGAAGGCGCAGTGCTCATGACGGAGGACGCGGCGTGGCTGAGCCGCGTGAACTAGCACGGGGGTTGTCGTCAGGGCTCAGCAGTCGCAGTGCGCTGATCTGAGATGCCTCACACAAAGCAGAAGTGTCGGAAGTTTTTAATTGCCTGTCGTGACTTGTTCACAAACTAGTGCAGCGACGCACAGCTGCACTTTCTCTAAGACGTGACGCAGATGGTCAGGGCCTGTGCTGTAGCCGTGGGCGCTGGTAATTGCTTGTCTCCCAGCCTGTGAGGGGAGGCCAGCCCCCACTGCCACCCTGAGGGCTGTGAGGCTGGCTGGGGCAAGGAGACAGAGAGGGTGCTCGGCCGGTCGCCGCTGCACCCACTCGCCAGTGTGGCACGGGCGGGCCCAGGACGGGGCCTGAGCTGGCTCTCGGTTCCGTTCTGCCCTCATGCCGGGCTGCCCAGGACCCAGGGTGCTGGCAGCTGGCGTTTGGGGGCAACTCCGCTTCCTGGGTTTCCAAAATTACTTCCTACCACGACTGAGCTCAGTATCGCAACATTGTCACACAGTTCTTACTTTGGAATATATTTTTCTCACTAGATGATTAAAAGCATGCTTTGTATCCCTCCGAGTGTCTGTGGCCATGTCGTGAGCCGTGTGTGCCGGTCTGTGGAGGACGCACACGTGCGGAGAGTGGGCTGCGTGCCTTCGGACTATGAGAACCCCTAGAGTTCAGTGGTGTATCGGGCAGGGCGCTCTGGGACTGAGGTGCGCACACTCACCGCGTAGCGCCTCATGGTCCCGGGCTGCTCGGACTGGGCTGCCCAGGTGCCCCTGTGGCCACCTGCCACCCCGCACACCGCTGCCCTTCAGGGGGTTAGCCCTTCCCCCTCTGCTCCTGAACTGCGGGTGTGTCGACACGGGAGCTGCCTGCTTCATGACGTATGTCAGGTTGTCGCAAAGACCTGTCTGGGCCCACTGTCCCCTGTGTGGCGTGCAGGAAGAAGCTTACAGGTATCCTGGTAACACGTGAACGTGTGTGCACACAGGGCACATGACTGGTGTTCTAGTAGCTTGAGCAAGACCGGGCATCACTCGGTCCGGTTGCCTGCCCGTGATGCAAGCAAGATTCATTGAAGACGTTTTTAGCGTCAGGTCTGTGGAAGGGGTCGACAGGGCAGAAACGCGCACTGGAATTCAGCGCACCGGTAATTTCTACCAACATCTTAAAACTTTGGCCTTTGCAGCCATGCGCTTCAACCATTTGGTGTGTATTTTACTTGATGGATTGCTTATTTTAAGCATCTGGGTGAAATAAACATAACATGAGGCAAAAAGCCCCCACAAAGCCTGCTGGCCCCACAGTGCCCGCCTCCTGCGAGTGGCCACCTGCAGGCTCCCAGGCCCCTCGCAGGGAGGCAGCAGAGGAAGGGTGGTCCTGAGGCGCTGAAACACCTCCCCGGTGTGATTCTGACTTATTCTCGTGACGGGGGTGTTCAAAGGGAAGCTCTCATTTCCACGGGGAAGCATAAGGACCCCTGGGGAGGCCCGACTCCGTGCTGCAGGGCCCTGGCGATGGAGGGCGCTCCCGGTCCTCGGAATGCTCATTTCCAGTTCCTCCGGATGGACTCGCCCGGGCCAGGGGGACTTGAGCTTCCTCACGTGGAGCCCAAGCAGTGCAGGGACATTCGCTGAGCTGCCTGTGAGTTCCCTTGTGGTCGTCCCTGTGGGTTGCTAGTACTGTGCTTTGACATACGGAAGTACAAAGGCGCTGTTTTCAAGCTTCAAATGAAAACAGGCCCTTGGAGAATTGCCATTCCGTACTCCGAGAATTCCCTCTACAGACACCCCGCATCCAGAGCGTGGCCCTGCCTTCTCAGGAACCTGAGCCCACTGCGGCTCTGGGTGTGCAGCTCTGGGCGTGCGTCGAGGCTGCAGCCGTCACTCTGCCCTCCTCGGGGGTCCCCGCTGCCGATGGGCAGCTGCAGCGGGTGTTCTGCTAGGTGGAGAAGGTCCGCTGTGTCAGCTGAGGTTACGTGACAGCACACGTGTGTATCCAATAAAGCTTTCACGTTCGCTCACTTGTGACTCGTCCCTCCTTTGTCTTTTGAAATGAGAGTTCTAGGATGGGATCCCATCATCTGACAAGCGAATGCAGGGTACTGTTCATATTAGCTCTCCGTGACCTGTTCCATTTTCAAAGTTAGCACCTCTGACAGCCACGGTCACTCACTCCTCTTTTTCCATCCTAATCAGACCCTCATCCGCCCACCTCAGACTCTGGGATTTGGAAACCACCCTTCTGGAAGAGAATTGTGAATAGGAAGTATGGTCTTCACATGCGCTTTACATGCAGAGCACTGACAAGTAACGGAACAGAGGCTGTTCTGAGCACCGGAGGGGACGCTGGTGTGTCCACTGCTGAGGTTGGGGCGACTGTCGCCTTTGTCTGCCGGGCGCTGGCTCGGCAGGGCCATCACGGAGCACCGAGTGCAGCAGCGGAGAGTCCGAGTCATCCTGTTACGGGGGCCACCTGAGGAAAACGGAAGCCATCACCCAGAACTCCAGCTCCCCGGTGGCTTCTAATCGGGGGTTTTAAATGAAAAGAATCATGAGTAAGGGGCTTGGGGCCATGGGCTTTGCTAATCAGTCAGTTCTTGTCAACTTCAGAAACTCTCTTTGTGTTATTTGTGTCACTCTTGGCAGCACCCTGTCTGGGGCCTTGTGACTATGGCCAGGAAGTCCTCCTGCTTAGAGCTCTGCAAGACGTCTCAGGGCTCTGAGCGCCGCCACCTTGACAGAATAAAACAAAGCTACAAGTCCTGTGCTTAGCAGGCTACATTCTTCTGTTGTCGTAAGCAAAGTGTATTCAAAGTGTATTGTTACATTTTCCCCACCACTCGCCCGACAGGCAGGCCTCTAGGCTCCAGCATAGGACTGCAGAACGTGCAGCTAAGGAGGGCTAATTTGATAATTTTACGTAAAAGCTAAATTCTAGTTTACCTAGTCTTTTAGGGTGTGCTGCCAGTTTCAGCTAGCGTGGGTCCTGCCCTGGGCCCCTCGCCCCCCGTCCATGGTTGCCGGTCCGAGCCTCATTCCTTTTCACGGCTGAGTGATGCTCCAGGGTTTGGGCAGACCCCTGTTGTTGGTCCATCTGTATATTGGTGGACGTTGGGTTGTGTCCACCTTTTGGAGGATGGTGAGCTAGTCTTGCGCTGGGTGTCCAGCTCAGAGGGATGCCGACGAGGCACCTTACCCCACAGATGGTCGCTGGGTTTAGCATGACCCGGGCACATCGGTGTTTTTGACAGTATGCTTGTGTCAGTGAGACTCCTCCTCCCCATTTTCTGAGATCGAATTCTGACCTTTATGATGGGACAACCTGGGGTAATACCAATTAAAAAATACACCCAACTCTACCCTAACTGACGTCAATCGTTGATTGACGATTAGGTCAATCGTCTGACCTAATTGGCCTGGAGAAGGCCTAGACTTAATACTCTTTTTTTTTTTTTAAGACTTCATGTACTTATTTTTTAGAGAGTGGGAAGAGAAAGAGGGAGAGAAACATCAGTGTGCTTGCCTCGCATGGACCCCCTACTGGGGAACTGGCCTGCAACCCCGGCATGTGTTCAGATTGGAAATCAAACCGGCAGCCCTTTGGTTCGCAGTCTGAAGCTCAGTCCACTGAACCACAGCAGCCATGATGTAGGCCTCTTCTTATATGCAGCTCAAGATCCTCTTCATGGGCTGTGGCTGAAAATGCTTACCCCCGACCACTTTTCTCCCTCCTTGAGTTACCCTGTTCTGAGGTGGTCTCCCCACAAGGTGCTGCCCTCCCCAAGGACCCAGGAGGAAGAGGAACGTGGATAGCTCGCTTTTCCCCTTCAGTCTTCCCACGGTTGTCATGTCATGAGGCACACGCAGCCTGCCGAAGGAAAGGTGGAGAACGGTGTTGAGGAATTATACCCCCGGGAAGGGGAGGATGAACACCAGAGAGCCCTGCTCTGTGTGCACCCTGCTCACCTGTCTCTCACCCCACTCTCCCTTGAGTCTGCACAGAGGAGGAGCAGACAGAAGGAGGCACCTACGGCAGACGCCCAGCCTCCCCCTCCCCCTGTTCCCCCAACACTCAATCTGGGGCGCAGCAGGTGTCCTGCAGCACCTGTTGGCCCAGCTCCCAGAGGTAGGGAGGCCTCTGCAGGGTTCCCAGAGGTGTGGGCCTCAAGCTTCCAATTACTTCTGCTTTTCCCTTAATTGTTTGAAGACATTGACATTTCCCAGTTCAAACTTTTAGAGGTGGTGCAGGGTAAAACCACAACCAGGAAGGAAGTGTGTCTGCAGCTGCCTCCTGATTAGCCAGGAGCCCCCCTTTCTCGGAATCCGTGACTCAAGCTGTGGGGTAGTGTCCTGTTTAGCTCTCTCGGTGGCCAGGGACAGCCCAGCCCTACTCGGCCCCACCCTGTGGGTCACACCCAGAGTTCCTGAGAAGTGCTCATTCAAATCAGCCCTATAAAGAGTTTAAATTTCAAGCTAGTGGCCAGCTCTTGTAGCTCGTTTCCCCAGTCACAATTATGATTAGGTTACACACCTTGTATTTTTTTATTCCACAGAAAATATTTCTGGGAGGGCGTTAAGGAAAAGGATAAAAGTGGTTTCCTTTGAATTTGAGCCATGTGACTGTCATTTGCCCAATAAAAAAATAAATATTTTCAAAAATTGAACTTTACACTTGGTTTATTACCAAAGATATTATTTTAGCCAGATTTATACCCTTTCGTGTATGTATTGCAAACAGCTTCAGCCTTAGTTTATGTTGCCTTGCCATGGGGTCTCGTTTTAATTCTATAAAAACCTTTTCTCATTGCCACATTGTAAGGTGTGTTTTTGTTTTTGTTTTTTTTTAATCCTCACTTGACATTTTCCCCTTGCTTTTAGAGAGAGAGGAAGTGGGGGAGAGAGAGAAATCACTGTGAGGGAAAAGGGTCACAGGTTCCGTTCCTGGTCAGGGCGTGTGCCTGGGTCATAGGATAGGTCCCCGACAGGATGCGTCCGTGTGAGAGGTGGCCAACTGATGATGTTTATCCCATCCGTGTTTCCCTCCCTCCTTCCCTGTCTCTAAAAATAAATAAAAGTCTTTAAAAAAAGTATCGACAAAAGTGCCTTGAAATGAAAAAGTAACTGATACAGTTAATAGCAACTTAATGTACCTGGGTAAAGGTCTTTTGGTAAACTTCTTGGAATCTGACAAAGTGAATGATTTCAAGTGACTGGATAAGAAAAATCTGAAATTCAGATTGTTTCCAAGTTTTTGCTTTCAACAATAAGTGAAGGAAAGCCCAATCAAGTTATTCGCTGATACAAATGGAATTAATAGAAATTAATGATAGTGTGTGATTTTTGGTATTTTACTAAAATATGTTTAAGGAATTGTGTGATGTTGCTATTTATTTTCTGTGCCTTTATTTATGTGAACAAGTTTGCTCTGTATTTATATCTATAAACATGAAAAATCAGAATATTCAGCCTGGGAAACAAATTGATTTTAAAAAGTCTTAAGCATAGCATTAAGAAGTGTGCTTCAAAAAATTTTTAGTTTCAAATTTAATCAATACTTATAATTTACATGGTTTTGATTTTTTATCCCTGACACATGTGAAAGTTGTGAAATATACAGCATTATGGTCACAGAATACTAAAACATCAATTTTTATATATAATATTTTGCTGGAAATGTGGTTCACAGACCACAGCAAAAACACACTGCATGAGTAGATTCAGAGGGAGACACGGGTGTCCCCTTGCGGCAGTACTCAGATTTCATTGCATATACATAGACTGACGTCACAGCTTTATTTGAAGTCCATGTTTGTAACTATGTCAAAAACTGCATCCGTTTAAGCCAACGGTAAAACTAATTTTGATATCGGGGTAAAAATGCCAGGATCCCAGCTGGCACGGAAAAGGCGGAGTCGGAGCCTGAGGCTGGGGTTGGGCGCCTGCGGGACCCGGGCGTGTGGGCGGAGACAGGGCGCGCGGTGGGGGGGGAAGGGTGGGGCTAAGGTGCGGGCGGAGCTCGGGTGCGGGGTGGAGCTTGTGGGCGGGGCCAGGCGCTGCGGGAGGTGTGCGCTCTCAACTGGCCCCACCCAGGTGCGCCGGGCTCTCGCGAGAGCGACGCCTGGTGACGCGCGTACGAGAGGAGCGCGTCGCGCGCGCGGGCGGGCGGTTTTGAATCTGGTCCGAGCGCGGGAAACGGCGGTTCCCGAGGACTAGGTGAGCTCTGGGAGTGCTGGGTCGCCAAGGGCTCGGGGCCAGGGGCCGGGCGACGGCGGGGGTGGGGCGGGTCGAGCGTCCAACCCCGCACGCCCGGCGTGGGCCGCGTCCGAACCCTTGGCCCGGCCGGCGTCTCACAGGAGACACGACAGAGGCGGGCACAGGTGCCTGGGCGCTCGACGCCCCAGGCTTCCCCCGGGACTGTGCCGGAGACTGTCAGCCCCGCTCTGTGCTCAGGGGAACCCGCTGTCAGGCATCTCCGTCCTGGGGTGAACGGTTTGCCGAGGTGGGCTCTCTGTTCCGGGGAGCCCGGGGCGCCCCCCGCAGGTGGTGCCCGACGTCGCGTGCGGGACGGGGAGCCCTGGGGAGCCGCCCAGGTCTCCGCACCGAGAGACCAGCGCCGCGGGGCCGCTCGCGCGGCGGCGGCTGAAGGCCAGACGCTCCCCCGTCACCGCGGGGGCCGAGCAGGGCCCTCGGCCGGCAGGGACGGGGGCTGCGCGCTCTCTCGAGGGACCCACCGGTGAAGGCGCGATTCCTGGTGCTTGGTCGCCTCTTTCGGCATGTTGTTTCCAAAGCCGCGAGTTGGTATCAGCCGCTGTTACTCATCAGCCGCGGGCGCCTCCCCTGCTTGGCTGGAGGAAGTTCGCTCCGGGCCCCGCCAGCTTAGCGCGGAGCGGCGCGACCTCCCTGGTGTCTAAGTGGGGAGGTTACTTTCTCCTCTCGTTGGTGCGATCGAGACCCTCAGATCTGGGGCGCAGTGTTTGACATGGCTCCTCGTCCCCCCGATTGTTGCCTTTGGTACCGGTGATTTTCCATATTGCTCTGTGTACAACAGAACAGGTTTTCATTTAATACATTTTGTGAGGAAGGAGTCCTGTTGCATATCGGAGGCGCATGAAAGGAGGCTTATGGCGCCACTGTGGCCTTCTTTGCAGTTACTAAAGCTGCTGTGATAATCACAAGTTACCTGCCTTTTTCCACGCGAACAACGGAAAACCCAACCCTGCGTGCCCCACCCTCTGGCTCTGACTTTGTCCTGGGAGGGGGGGCGCCTTTCGCCCGGGGCCCCAGTAGCGCAGGTGGTGTCCCTGGAAACAGGAGACGGTTCAGCCCCAGTCCTCCTGGCCGACTCCCTCGGGTGGGAGCTGTGCGCTGGCTGGGCCGCCTGTGCTCCAGCTAACGAGCTCCCACGCGACCCAGTGCCACAGTGGAAAACAAGCGGGGGTGTCAGGGTCCTCAGGCCTCGCCACAGGCAGCCTGCCTTGTAGGCGCCGACCTGCAGAGGACCAGGGAGGGTCTGAGGGCATCCTGCTCCTTCACAGGCAGTTTCATTAACAGCTGGTAGTATAACACAGTGTTATGCTGATACCATGAAAATAAGACAGTGATTTTCTACATATAACTTGTTTTGTGTCAGAATATTGTTAGAAACTGTCCACCCTGAGTGGCAGAGGGATTTGTTTGCAGTTTTGGATGTTAGTGCCAAAGGACATCTTGGAGGAGAAGATACATTTGCAAATGTAAGTTTCCTGTGCTTGTGTTTTCCACCAGGGTTACAGACTAAATGCCGGAGGAGACACAGTTGTATCTGTCATGGAAAAACGGAAAGTATTTGTTGAAGCGGTGTCTAAGGACCTGATCGGAGAGTTTTTGCAGTTCATTCAATTTGATGTAAGTTTTATTGTTTAGCTTTGTTGTGGTTTTGACTGTTAATGTAAAACATTTCTCTAAAATTATGTTCATAAACGAAACATCTCTGTGAATCCTTAGGGACCAAGTTTTAAGAAAATAAACTGTATGAACACAGATCTGCTGCTGGACAACTGCTCACAAACTGCCTTTCCTGCTCTCTGTTAAGAGAGATGCTGTAAAGGTGCCAAGTGAGGTAGTGCACTGTGTTTCTTCTTACTTGGTAGATGTTTATTGCTCTTTTCTGTGTGCGTGGTGGCATACTGAAGAAGACGAGACGTTTCTTTTGTCCTCAGGTTATTTGCAGTGTTGTGGGTCCAGGCATGGACACACAGCAGAGAAAGGGGCAAGGGCGGGGCAGGGGGCAAACCCAGCCGTGAACTGCTTCCCACCCACACACAAAGGCTGTGGGTGCTAAGCTCTGGAAGTACATAGAAGTCAGCGGGTCAAAGGCACGCTGCGTCTGAGCGTGAAGGTTCGGCAGGGGTAGCGTGTAGAGGTGCGGGGTGAGTAGGAGGGCAAGAGCTGAGCCCTGGCTTTCTTTACCACATGAAGGTGTTGAGACTTCACTTATCCTGAGAGGCCTGGGGCCTTTGAGTCGACAGCACCTTGCCTGCAAGAGAACAAAGAGGGAGGGAAAACGAGTGGGGCAGGAAGGGAGAGACACAGAAAAATCAGAGCTGCCCTTTGGAAGTACCCCTTTGGCTGCAGGTGGAAAACAGATTGAAGAGAGGTCCACGAGAGGCTGAGAGCAGGGCAGAGGCTGTGCCCTTCCTAATGGTGGTAGAATTGGGACATGGAAACGGGAAGGTGTGGGTGTCTTGTGAGCTGGCCGATGGGGCGTGCCCGCACTGTGGATTGATGGGACACAGGCTGGGGAAGGGCTCAGGAGGGTCCCTGGTTTCTAACTGTAGAGCCATTCAGCGAGGTCTTGAAATCTTGTACGTGGGCAGAGGTCAGGCTTTGGGGAAGAGATGGCTCAATTTTGGACGTGTGGAATGGCTACCAGGGGACTGTACACAGGACACGTCCCATAGGCAGATGGCAGGTCTCTCTGAAGCCCAGGCAAAGTCTGGGCTAGAGACAAACTCGGGTGTCCCCAGCTCCAACAGAGGTTAGTCGTGGGAGTGTGTGGGGTGCCTGTGTGGTGGAATAAAGGAAAAGGAGCCAAGCACAGGACCTAGAGGGACCCCAGTGCCTCAGGCACTGACTCCAGGTACTGTGGCTGTGGGCAGAAGACGTGTGCTTGGCTCGAGATCACGTGTGAAAGTCAGATTAGTGACAACTCAGAATTAGAGAGGAATCAAATGAATTGTTGCTAGCAGCATGCATGAAGTTACTTTTCTTTTTCAAAGAAATGAGCGAATATGATTTTATATTATAAAACGGTGCTCAGTAAACTTAAAAATAACTGGCAGAAGCTGTGAGCAGCACATCACCCTGGAGGTGTCTATGAAGGAAAGTGTGGAGTCACGTGAGTGTCGGGCTCAGCAGCAGTGAGGCGACCTGTGTGAGACGTGCCGCACACGAGTGCTTTGCAGTCCAAGGTGGCTGTCGCAAGCAGTGTGCCATAGTGCTAACTACAACCACACACAGAACTGACGTGAAGCCACGTCAATGTTAATTTAAAATCTAAGGGCAAATTAGCAGGATTTGGGTGGCACAGTTGCCGCAGGCCTCCCCAGTATAATGCTGCCGAGGCGTCCGTGGAGGTGCATGCGCTCCTTCTGGCTGCTGGGTCGCACCCTGCGCCACAGCCCCTGAGCTGTTCCCGCTGCCCGGCTGCAGACACTCGTGGAGGCTGCGTCAGCACTCCTGTCCCTGAGTCATCAGCATCAGCTTAGGGGGAGCGGGGTCTGCTGACGCTCACCTCGGGACCTCGGGCACCAGGTAGGCGTGAAAACACGGAAATGAAAACGTACAGGGTTCGCACTGCTCAGTTCTGTCGAGTCAGTGGCAGCAAATGCCACCTCGGAGGTCAGAGTGGAGGAACTGCCACAATTTCATGTGGTCAGTCCGACCGAGAACCACAGAAGACTTGTGTTGAGTCGGGCGGGAGCCTGCTGGGCGGGCTCCCCAGTTCCCGGCAGTTCTGCTGCAGCATGAGCGGCGTGTGCGGCCCTGACAACCACTGCTCTGCAGCCGGGCAGTGGGAGCCGGAGGGCACGGGGGGCATGGGCTTCGGGCTATGACACTCAAGAACGCCACCGGTGACATGTTGGAAAGAAATAGGGGTCTAATGAGAAAGTGACAGCTTCATACACATGGAATCACTAGGAAGTGCATAAACACCGCGGTGAATAGGACGCTTTTTCTCGACAGAGATCTGGAGTTCGCTGGTGGGAATGGGTGGCTCTGCTCCCTGGGGCGCCACCTGCCGACGTGTGTGCTTGCGTGCGTGTGTGTGTGTGTACTCGACAGTCTGAGCGTGGGCAGGCACAGAGAAGAAAAGTAAAAGAGTGGCTGGGAGGACGGGCACAGTGAAGAGAGGCCTGCGCAGGGAGGCCATCATGGTGGGAGCTGGCGGGAGCACGCAGCGCAGGGCAGCGTTGCTCGCAGCTCCCGTGGGGTCCCAGAGCTGGCAGGTGTCGAGGGAGTGGGTGTTGGGTGTGGTTTTGCGGCTCTGCTCAACAGGTGCAATTTTCTGAATTTACTTGGTGACTAAATCCCACATAAGCAAACCAGATATTTGCCTTGTGAACTGATTGTGTTGGAGTGAATCATGTCTCAACAAGAGCGATGGAGGGAACTGACTGGGGTGGGGAGTAGGAGGGCGCAGGTCTGAGGGGAGTCCATCTGCTTGCTGCGCCTTGACAGTCCTCCCTGCTCCCGCTCTGCCCTGCGGACCGGGGTCCAGCATACACAGAGCAAAGCCTCTGGCCCGGGTGGAGTTGATGCTCCAGAGGGGAGGAAGGGGACCGAGACAGGTGTGTGCTCCAGTGAAGCAGGGTAGAGGGTGGGGGTGACAGGTGGTTTTGACCAGAGATGTGAGTGGGCTGTGGGGAGGTTGGGGGACACAAAGACTGGAGGCCGGGTGCCCCTGGACAGCTCAGGTGTGGACTCCGCGAGAGGAGGGGTGTGGGACCTGGGGCGGAGAAGGAGCCCCGCAGGAGAAACTGAGGACTGTGCAGAGGAACCCAGAGTGCCCCGCGTGCACCTCGGCTGCATTCTTCTGTGGCTCTTGGCATTTATGTGTTCTTCCTGAACCATTTGAGGGTCAGTTGCAAGTGTTGTGTTCCATTCATTACCCCTAAATATTTCTTTGCACCTTTTCCTACAACCAAATTATTCTCTCTTAATCACCATGAAATTTTCAGACTCAGGAAATTTCACACCGCTACCTGCAGCACGTATTTGGTATTGCCCGTTGCATCCAGTTGTCATCACCCATTGGTTTTCTGTAACTCAGTTCATCACCCTCACTTTGTTTTTCAGGGTGCTGAGCAGCTGCTTTGAGGCATACCCTTCTGTTTGCATTTGTTGATGATCTGATTAAATTCATCCTATGGGTTTTGGTGGGAGCACGCAATGGAGGCCCTGTTACCTTGTGGGTTTTTTTTCCTCATCCCTCTATTTCTTTATGTATCCATTGGCCGTCTGCACTGTGCCGGTGCACTAGTTATCTGTATGCAAGTGTGCATGTGCGTGTCATCCATGCGGCCCCATTGATTCTTCCTGTGTTCATGGCCCATATTCATTACTGTCACTGTTTTGGTGCTCAGACTGGCTACGGGGCGTCCCTCTAAGCTGGATGTCTGTGCTTGGATAATGGCCTCTATTTGCTAAGTCCCGGAGGAGGTGAGGTCATCTGCTCAGAGTGACAGGAAGTGGTGGTGGATTGGCGATTTTAAGGGCAGTGAGAGGCTCTGGAGTAGGCTCCTTGGCTCACGGGAGAGAGTGATGCTTTCACTTGACTGGAAGGTGGGCTTGGATGGCTCAAGGTGGCTGGAGACCAGAAACTGAAAGTGCAGTCAGCCAGCTGGGAAGCATGATTCTGCGGCCTCATCTCAGGCCTGCAGACGGTGGACGTGGGGGTGGCTGCCTTGAGGGAGGGTTTTGCTGAGTGGGTGCAATTTTAAATGCCAGAGATTAGGGTGCTCAAGCTGAGTAGGTAGAGGGGGGACCTGCTACTTTCTGCCTGGTGACCCTGTACTTTTCCTTGTATGGCTGGGTTTTGAAAAGTATAACCAAACTCTTAAACTTGTACCTCAGTTAGCAGTTAAACTTTTCTTTTGAAAAGAAAGAAACCCACCAAAACCCATAGGATGAATTTAATCAGATCAGAAAAGGAAGCTTTTTTCATAAGGAAAAGGATATTCACATGCCATATGAAAAGGATGGAACTAATATTTTGTGTTTGAAATCGAACGCTTCCTATTTATCTTACAGGAAGATGCTTCCAACCCTTTCAGCCTCAGCGAGTTACTGGATGAGCTGTCTAGGAAGCAGAAGGAGGAGCTATGGCAGAGGCTCCGGAGGCTGCTGACAGACGTGCTGTTGGAGAGCCCCGTGGAGGGGTGGCAGGCTGTCGAGGCCCAGGGCGAAGACAGCATGGAGACGGACCACGGTCCAAAAATGGTAGTGTGGGTCTTTCGGAAACAGAGTGTTTCCCTTGTCTGAGTTAAAAGGTACTTGTTTGTTGTGTATACTTGTTTTAAGTTATGAAAAAATTGAGGTTAGAAGTCAAGGGTATTCGAAGCTTGTTTAGTGTAGTTTCACCCTTTGGTGACCCCACCATTGTGACCTGCAGTCGGTGGTGGCAGTCTCTGGTGCTCTGCTTTTCGGACAGCTGACTTGTTTGTGTTCACCTGCAGTTCACTGTTTAGCATAAGCTGGAAGCGTGGCCTGGTTCTTATAAATCTAGTAACTTACATCGCCTTTAAAAATTGAATTTACGTTGATTTTTATTCACTCATGCTTTGTTTTTTTATTTGCAGAAAAGAACCCTAGAAGTAATCCATGCAATTACATCTGTAATTCTTGCTTCCGTGTCTGTAATACATGAAAGTGAAAACTATGAGGCCTTGCTGGAATGCGCTGTTATATTGAACGGTAAGCTGGCTCAGCGCAGGTAGGAGGCGGGCATCAGGCCACGCTCTGTGGGAGGCAGGGGAGCTGCTTCGGCCAGAGGAGGAGCGGAGGAGTGCGTTTTCAAGGGCTGTCCGGAGTAGCTAAGTTGATGCAAGCTGCAGGTAAGCATTTCAGGTGGTGCAAATGCACCTCACCGAGCAGCTGACTGCCGCTGTGTGCAGGTGTCTCAGGGGAGTCGCATGTGAGCACTGGACTGACAGTAAGCGCTTGTTAAAGGGAGACGGTCTGATTCCAAATTTCTCAGCTGGTGATTACTGCCAGGTAGTTTAAATTTAACCAAATGTTTGTGACATTGAACTTTTTTCTTTAAATGTGTTATAACCGTGACCTTAGAGATAATTATCGATCTACCCTAAACCTTCAAGGTTTAACTAAACTGTGAGACTGTGGTCATACTTTAGGAGGAACACTAGACTGAATTAAAGAGGAGATGCGATTACAAAATATTGTATAAAGTTATTTTACAAATATAAAAGTAATTTAAAGTAATGGTCTTTAAGAACAGTCTCGCATGTACCTGCACCCCCACCATGTGGCTTTGAGGAGCTCCGTGTGGCATGTCCCCTCAACAAGGCCTTCCCCCTCCTGCCCCCCCCCCAGCGTCGCTCGGGCCTTGTATCTGTGTGGTGCCCTGCTGCATTCCGAGTTCCTGCTCTGGGGTGGAGCCCCGTCAGTCTCAGAGTGGCTCCAGACGGCTCTGTGGAC
>PVKM010025376.1:0-19974 GCA_004027735.1 Carollia perspicillata | reverse complement strand
GTTCCAAGTAGTTCCAGCCTGAACATAACCACAGAGCCAGAAGTCACGGACGATTATTTCAAACCCTCTGAACAAACATTTTGACCTGTGCTGAACTCTGTGGCTCAGAACTATAGTCCCCCAATTCCGTCTGTAGCTAGAATGAGATGGAAAGCCAGCACTCCTCCTTGGAATGGAAATTTCTCTAAAAAACCATTGGTGAACAGACAAGCAGGATAAAGTTTTCCTTTCTGTTATTAATGAGGGGCAGAGCAAGAAAGTCAGCATTATGGCACATGGTGCCTGAAATACATTTGGTGTGATTTTTTTGTGTGCAGTGTGTTCTCCCCCCCTTCCTTCTCTCTCTCCTCCTCTTGTTCTTGTTTTTACTCTCCCCTCTTCCCCTGTGGCAAGGATTATAAATAGGCCTCCTTCTTATCTGATCCTCCCCTAAATGTTTTTCATTTGAAAACCACACTTAATTTTAGATAATTGTCTGAGATAATCTCAAACCTGTGTGTAATACAGGCCCTAGTTCTAAGAAAAACACATTTCTAGAAGACCTGGTTTGGGTCCTCTTCCTCTGTTCGTACTCCGGCCAACATCTCTGACTGGCCGCGCTTATGCAGACACAGGTTGTATCATAGACCTGCTGGCTTCCTCTTCCAGAAGCAGAGAAGCTGTCTCCTCTTGGGAGGGTCCTGACTAACCCAAAGGCTGTCCAGGTGTGACTTTAAAGCTGGACAGGGCGCTCGGGGGGGCCAAGAAGTAAGCCCACTGACATGGCCTCCAGGGCCAACTTCACAGTGGCAGAGTGGCTTTGACCCCCTGACTCTCACCAGGCCAGCCCTCTCCTGATGCCCATGCAGATAACTGCAGTTGTAAACAGAGTGCAAAGGCTGCTGTGCAACTCTTCTGAAGAGCAGGCTGTTTTTCCGGGCCTGGACCACATTTGTCCTGGCCCAAGTTAAGAGGTAAAGAACATTCCGATTGCGAGCTTGGATGGAAAAACTATATTTGAAGTTTTCTGCTAACAAGGTATGCAAGGATTCAAGTTCCAGTAAGAGAAGGTTAAAGACAGGCTGGTTTGCAGAAATACAGTCGTCTCCCTGCCCCCCCGGCCTCTTTAATTTTTCCATAAAGTGCCATAAAAAGCCACTACACTAACAAACATTTTGGGAAGGGAACAGGCTCCAGGCCAAGAAGCCACAAGCTTAAATGAGGGAAATCTGAGCCTTGAGGCATGGTTTCCTGAGCAGAGTCATTACTCAAGAAAGGATCAGGCATTAACAGCACTGCCCAAACCAAACTGACCGCCAGCCCGGGCTCCCTGGGGCATGGAGGTCAAGAGAGAGCCACTGTCCACCACTAGAGTAGCATCTTCATCTTGACTCAAAAACGCAATGAGAGTGCTTCTCTCCAAGGGCAGGTTCTGTACCTGAGACACATACACGTCCTGCTTCGTTTAAAGAATGAAAAGCGAATCCAATGTAATCGCAATCAAAATGCCAGCTGCATTTATTTATTTCTTGTAAATTTATTGTTGTGAAACACAGAAGTATTATGCTCAAATGAATACAGAAGAGTGAAGTTCCCCAGAGAGCTAGGTCAACCATGAAAAAGAAGAATATGGGGGAGGGGCTGACCCTACAAAATATTGACATCCTACCCAACCATAATAATAAAATCAGTATGGTACTGGCTCAAGAACAGAGAACAAGGAACAGAACAGTCCTATTTATAAATGAGGACTTGAAATATGATTAACACAGCTTATCCATCATTGGGAATAGTTAGATTATTTAGTGGATGGTGTGGAGAAACTCACCATATGGAGAACAATAAAATCTATATTACTATATTACACAAAGGTGGACTCCAGATGAACAAGAGGTTAAATGAGAGGCAAAATTATAAGGTTAACAGAATGAGATTTAGAGGAATCTTTTTATGACTTGGAGGTGAAACAAACTTTTAATCAAGACCTAAACTCACAAACCCTAAAGGGGAAAAATTGATGGTTTTGATTATTCCAAAATCGAGGAGTTCTTTTAAATTAAGGATAGCAAAGATAAAGTTAAAAAATAACAAACTGGAACACAGTATTTTCAATGTTCAAAGCTGATTTAGAATCAATTTAAGATACATGAAAGACACTTGTAAATTAATAAGAAAAGGATCATAAAATACAGTAGTAATAAGGGCAAAGACTATGAGAGACTACTCACAGAGGTAGAAATCCACATGGCTAATGCAAGATGAAGAGGTGTTTAAACTCATTAGTCATCAGGGAAATGCAAATTCAATCTAGTGAGATACAGCTTTCCACCCATCAGGTGGGCAAAAATGAGAAAACTAGTTGATGCCAAGTATTGACCCGGGACATGGGAACACACGATTCCCCATGTGCTGCTCTTGGGATTATTGATTAGTGAAAGCATCCTAAAGAATAATCTCATAAAACTGAGTATCTGTCTACATTAGAAGCAAGTTTCATTTCTGGGATATCCCAAAGAATCCTCACTTGGGTCCCAAGAGAGACTCTTAAGAGGATGTCCTACAGTCAAGACTGGTGGTTGTTGGACCAAGGAAGCAACTGGGGGTCCATAATTGAGGAAACAAGGAAGTGAAAAGTGGGCCCCATTATGGAATACTGTGCACGTAGCAGTTAGAAAAAAATAAATGAATTATCAATTAGTAATGTGTGAAGTTCTTAAAAATGCAGCTCTGGGTGAAAAATATGGACATAACCACTCAGGATTATTGGGAGGGTCAAATGGCAATAAAACAATATGGCAACTGGTCTAAAAAAGGTGTTCTATTCTATCAGCAGGTACATGGGAAATCAGAAGGGTCAGTCCATCCTGATAAAAGATTCAGAATTGCAGGGGAGGAGGCAGTATCTGAAACTATTCAAATTGGAATTTAGGGAATGTTTGCCAGGTAATTTTCTTTCCTATGTCTTTTCTCTCTCCCTTGGAAGCTGAATTGAGTCTTCCACAAGGAGAAAAAGCCTGCACAGGAAGCACCACATTTCTGGCCATCTACCTGTCCTGATGTTAGTGGAGAGGTTCCAGTGAGGCCCCAGCCAGGTGCTAGGCTTGCCAAAGTTAATTCTTAGCTATTTGTTTATGTGAACTGGTGATTCATCACTGCCTCTCTTGACCTTCCATGTGCAGCCTGTCATGGTCATGGGTAGAAGTTCTGCTGAGGGTTTTTTTTCCCCCTCGTGGTATGTCTCACAGGTTATGAGTAAATTTCATATAGACTACACAGGAGCCAGTTCTGTCGGGATGGAATGAGATTTATCTCCCTCTTCCTTTAGCATGCAAACATGTGGGGGGGCATAATTATTCCAGTAATGTACACTACCTAAACATTAGTGATTGACAGCCATAGAAGTGAAGAAGGGAAGTGAACAAGCTTGTGTAACTTTCTTGCTCTGGGAAGCCTAAGAGAAGTGATTCCATTCCACAAGCAGGAAGCCAGGGGGTCCTCTCTTAGTGCAGGAGACAGCAGGTTATTTACACTATATTTGTTATCAGGGGTCACAGAGAGGGTCAAAGAGCCGAATTCCAAGAATGAAACAGGATCCAACTCTCTCTGAAGGAAATTCAGGGTTTGGAAAACTCCCAAGGAGCAATAATTCAACTGAACTAACCTGATGAACTGTTTTTAAATGAGTTTGGAGAAAGATAGTCAAACATTGAACAGCTTCCTAGAACTGAAGCAACCGGGCAAAGGTAACCTTTTATTAGAGCTTAGCAGTACACACTGAGAACTGGTCAGAGTGTAGAGCTCATTTTGCTGTAGAAGAGGGAGAGGAAGACATGGTTTTATTCCCCCATTAGGAAGATTTCTAGAGCAAGACATAGCTTTCCATTTTCTGATAATTATTTCTTTGGAACTAAAATAGTGGGCAAACAACTTACTGTATTGAATGCGTACTGCGTCTCTATTGATCTTCTAGAGCTTTTCCCTTCTCATGTAATTCTCTCACAATCCTGATTAGGAAGATATGATCATTCTTCATTTTTCAGAAAAGGAAAGGGGTCTCTGGGAGGCTGGAGAAGTTCTGAAGGTCACGTGGCTTTTAAAAAGTAGATATCAATTCAACCCCCAACAGCTGATTCCAAATTGAAACTTTCTTCAACCTATGGAGCCATGACCAGATACATGCTTCTAAGGGATGACAGGCAGCCTAGAGGATCCCATGATATCGTGGTGAAGGGTAAATTGTCCTGTCCCCAACCATCGTCAAGCAACGGTGCGGCAGAAGAGGCTGTCTGTTGAAATGAAGCGGGGGCAGAAGTAGTAATAGTGATAGTGAGCTTTTGTTGAGTGCTTATTATGTGCCAAGCATTGTGATAAATGGCCTGCACGAATCATAATCAACTGCACGAGTTGATTATAATATTATCTCAATTTTTCCTTTGGGGGACACTAAGTTTCAAAGTTAACTGTCCTACTCCAATGTCTAGTGCTTCATGGAGTAGATCCTACTTTATCGGAATCTCTAACCAGTGCTTTTAAACCACTAGTCAGAATTGCCTTCTTAGGACATGGCAGCAATAAAAGCTATGGTGGTTGTGTTATGGTAGCAATAGCAGTGGTAATGTGGCTCTTGGTGATGGTGGTGAGGATGAAGGTGGTGGTGACGAAGGTGGTAAAAGTGACGGTGGTGGTAGGGGTGTGATGATGTTAATGGTGATGGTAGTGTAGGTGAGGGTGGGATAATGGTGATAATGGTGGTAGTGATGGTTGTAGTGATGATGGTTGTGTTAGTAGTACTGGCTATAATAGACACTGGTGGTGACAGTGGTGGTAGTTACGGTGGTGATGGTAGCAGTAGTGGTGGTGGTGGTGGTACTGATGTTGAAGGTGGTGGTAATAGTGGTATTGGGGGTCATGATCCTGTTGGTGGTGGTAGAAGCGATGGTGGTGATGGCAGAAGTGGTGATGGTCGGAGTGATGATAGTACCAACGATGGAGGTAGTGATGATCTTGTTTACTGATAATGGTGGTGATAGGGGCTGTGGCAGCAGCAGAGGATGGGGTGGTGGGTGTAGAATTAGTGGTGGTGGCGGCTGTGACAGTGGTGACAGCCATGAGGCTCTTAGTGGTGGTTGTTGATACACCCTCCTCTGGACTATTTCTGAGACCTCCTCTGGAGAGTTTCTAAGAAAAAGTCTTTTATTTTCTCTCTGCCCAGAAGGGTTGATTAGCTTTTTTTCCATAGGTTGGCCTTTCATTCCCTGCCTCTATTCATTTCCATGCTGTTGACAAGAGCTGTAGCTGCACAGACCAGCCGGGGAGAGACAGACCCCGTGACTCTTTCCCCAAAGGCGGCCTTTGGCCACTGTGCACTGGAACACATGACCCCCTGCCTAGCCCTGGCACATTAACCAGGTGACCGCCTCCTAGGGCCCAGGCCAGTCCAAAGGGATTTGGGATTCAATGTCCCAAACAAGGCACTGATTAGCTGGTAATCAGGCAGCGATTAGCAGGTCGGGTCACCTGCAGTTCAGTGCCCATTGTTCCCTGCAAAGCCCTGGGATGTTTGCCACACAGCCAGAGCCTGAATGTCTGAGGATCGTGATGCCTGCAGCCCTGTTGTGTACAGCTGTGATTTTAAAAAATTCCTCTGTTACTCTAACCCCATCCCTGTGGAGGAGACAGTGCCGTGACTCCCCTCTCTCTGTTCGCACACAAAGGCTTTGGGGAAAGAATGGCCTGCTAAGAGCCCAGCAGTGACTAGGGTGGAGGGTGAGGCCTCAAGGATACACTGAAGAACTAGAAGCAAATTAGCACATCCCTGCTCATGCATGATGTTGAGAGGGTAAGCAGGGACATCTGACAGACCTGGGTCCAGATTGGGATTCTGCTATGGTCTTGATATATGACCTTGGATATGATATGTAACCTCAGAGCCTTCTTTACCTTAGTTTTTAAGATTACTAATAGTACTTATCTCTTAGGGTGATTTGAGGCTTAAATTTTGAAAAATGAATATAAAGCAGTTAATAGAGTCTCTAGAATAGAGGAAGTGCCCAATAAGTGCTATCTTATTATGATCATCAGTCATAGTAGAAATATCATCATTATTTGAAATACTTTATTTAAAAAAAAACACTAATTAACCATCACTTCTAAGATGAGAGTAGCCCCTGTTTTGTAGGCCACTGTAAGAATGCGGTGAGATCATTCTTAGAAATCATTTAACACGGGGCCTGGCACATAACTAGCACTCAGTAAATGATAGTAATAGTAATAATTGCCATTACTGTTTTCTCTAAAAATGTATATGAAAGTATTTCCCACAGCATATTTCCCTACCTTGGAATCTATATCATACAAATTTAAACGGAGCATGATTTCGAACTAAAATGGGTTTGACGAAATGATGTGTGGTGCATTCTAGCCACTGAGCCCTGTACGACTTGATAATCCATTTGCCCTCAATTACCCGGGCATCTCGTTAAACTACAGATTCCGATTTGGTGCATCCGAGGTGAGGCCCATAATTCTGTATTTCTAATTAATAGCAGGTGATTCCAGACCTGTGTTTCATAAACCCCACTTTGAACACACGCGGTTGTAATGAAAAGTATGTGTATATTTTTCTATACAAGTATATGAAAAATTCCTAGACTATACTCAAGAATAGTCATTTCTAATTGAAGGACCATGAGTGTGTTTTTCCCTCCTCCACTAAAATGTTCCATCTTTTGCAAAAATGTAATAATGAACATGGAAAGAAAACACGTTTAAAATGCAATAAATATGATTGATATCAAAAGATCTTCCCTCCTCTCGAGTCTTGTCCCATGTCCAGGTTTTGCAGCACATTCCTTGCCAGGTCTGCATGCCTGATGCCCTGATTTGCCTGTGGCCCTGAAAAAGCCACAGCAGGCCTTTTCAGGGTCTCGACCACAAAGAAGTCACATCAATTTATGCTCATTCTGCGGGCTTCAGCTGTCTGAGGGGCAGGTAGACCCCAGCTCAGATACAGCAGCTGGCAGGAGTTCGGGACCCGGAGGGATGCCAACAGACCAGGTACAAAATGGACAGCTGGTCCCTTGGAGGAGGAGCCCAGGGAGTTCTGCAGTCCAACTCTGGCTGGGTGTGGAGAGTGCCTTCTAGCTGATGCAGTGGAGTGTTCTCCAGGGAAGGAAAGAGCTCAGGAAAGCCCATTCTACAAAGAGATGGCCCCGCCGGCCCTTCCTCCAAGGGGTGGGATGAGAGGAGGACCCTGGGATCTAAGGGTAGGTGAGCATAGGATCTTTTGTTCCTATTGGGAAAACCCAGAGAGAATTTGGTACTTGAGTCCAGTATCTCATCCCACCAGACTGTTCTTCTCATTAAGAGCTTGACAGAAATTTGGGTGAGCATATCGAGATTGAGTTGGACAGAACCTGTGTTGAACCCTGATCTTGTCTCTTAATAGATAACCTGCCTTAGACTTAAGCAGAGGCTCTGTTGGCTCCCATGGAAAATGGGGAAAATGATGCAATGGTACATTCAGGATTAGGAATTTTGGAGCCAAAGATCCTAATTTCTGGTCAGGCACAAAGTGGGTTTGCAAATGTTAATACTAATTATTATGATTCTATTCAGTGTTCGCTGTCCTCTTCACCTTAGTGTACACCTTGTACCTGTCCAGAACCCTCAATGCCGATCTTGAAGTCCCTCATACTGACCCTGTCACCCCATCCCTCCATGCTCAGTCAGAGGTGAGAGAGAAGCAGATGCATATTCAAACTGGGTAATGGGAGAGCTTAATAAAGAGACTTTCAGAGAGGTAAGAACAGGGCTTAGGAAACCTATGGGACAGCACAAGTTCCCAGAGCTAGTGACAGTGGTGGGGATGGGGGTTGAGAATATGCATTTCCCCTGAGCTGGAAGGGAAAAGGGAAGAAGCAATGCAAGAACCAGAGAGGGCAGCTGTATGGAGAGGGCTGCCTGACAACGGCTTCCATCTCTATTAGAGGGAGCAGACAAGTCACCACGAAGTGAGTGACCAGGAAATAAAGAGCAAGACCCCTCCTTCCTAAACTCCTATAATCAGCTCATGCCTTTGTGAGGATCTTGGCTTGACTTCTACTCTGACTGATTTCACCTTGATACTTTCTGATCTTGTTGGACAGCTAGCTTATTCACACTGTTACACACCCAAGAGATAAAAGCTGCATTTCCAAGGGGACACCAATAGCTACACCAATGTGTGATATACAACACAGACATGATATAGCTACACCAATGTATGATATACAACACAAAATATATTAAAAATGATATGCATGCAAATTCTTGTGAAACTGCTCTCACAAGTACCACTGAGGACCCTGCATCCTGAGCCTCCAGGCCCACTGATGCTCTGGCCACAAAACTCACTGGAAGGTTTCCAGAAAGATAGAACTTCGATAGGCAGAAATCTTCTCCCCAAGACTGTGGAACAAGATGGCACCATTTGGTAGAAACCCAAGGGAAGCAAAATCATAACAGAAGCATAACTTTCATCTCTAAAGGTCACCTCCAGGGGGCCAGAGCAGGGGGCAGAGGGAGGACAGTGAATTTGGGAGAGCAGCTAAAACATTGCACCAACCCCCCTGACTTCATGGAACCTTCTAGACAACCCACTTTGAAAGATCCCTCCTGCCTTGAAGCTCATGCACACCTTTCTTTCAGCCTCTGACAGTCATAACCTGGCACAAATTTTTACATGTATAAATCATTTCCTGAGTAGATCACCAAATCCTTGAGGGCAGGAAGGTGGTATATGATAGTGGATAACATCCTGCATTTTCCAGTGCTTATGAATATTTAGAAAAATAATATATGCAACATCTCTAGCATGTTCGTGACAAACACAGAAAATAATGAACAAATATTTTTGATTATTTTTTATTCTACGATTCTTTATATCCTCCATCATACCGAAGATACACCCCCATCATACACACCCCCTCAAAGGAAATGGCATTTCTGTGCACATTCTTTGGGCCTTTTACCCTGTAGAATTTCACATTCATTATTAGAATGTTACTCCAATTGAGTTATGCACAGAATCCATTTAAAGTACAGGAAAAAAACTGACACATTTTTTAAGTATAATGTTATTTCAATATTTAGCAAATAAAATTTCTGTTTAATCTCCTAACGCTTATTGCTCCTATGCAATGATAAAACATATTAATAATTTAAATGCCAACAAAGCTACAACATATTTAAAATTCAGGCTAGCAATTTTAATTAAATGTGACAGATGATATGGTTTTTATCAAGCTGATTCAAGATGTGCTATACAAGAGTGGCACCGAATGCTGCAGTACAGGCACGCCGCAGCCCACGCTGCCCACCGGGGGCGGTGACTCCATGCCCCACCATGGTGCCCCACTTACACTGGCCACTGCGAAGCTACCTGGCATTAATTTAACAGTAATGCATGGTTTTGAACTTATTTCACCTTTATCCTTTTCTCATTAGTGCAGTCCAATTATATAGCACCAACTTGTTTGCAATCACTGACACGAAGACTCAGTGGCAGTTATTAACTCTGAGGGGCCATCCAGACAATCCAGAATAGGCTTTCTCAATGTTACTTTAGATTACGTTTGAAGTGAAAACGCAATATTAAAAAATTCTGTTAGGGAAGGTGGTATGCTTGCCCCATTCCTGGACGATGGCGCACAACATAGGCACCTTTAATCTCAACAGCATGGTGAAGTGGGTGCTGTCATTTCTGTCTTCTCTAGGAGGACATTGAGGTTCAGGGGGCTGCAGTTACTTACTCAGATTCACCCGCCTAGTAAGGGGTGCAGTGAGACTCAGACCCAAGGCCGTTTGTCTCTACATCTAGTCTTTTGATTAGATTGTACTTATCTTTGAACATTATTCAGTGGTTAATACTATATGATACATATTAGTGATGACGGATTGTGGGGGTTCAGGGGTTGCAGGTTGAGGACAAGATAGAAAGCAAAAGGCAACAAAATTTGCTTGGCCCGAGAGGGGGAACCAAACCCAGTCTATCCAGATCCGGGGTGTAGTAATGGTTAGATGAGAAGCCCTGGGGAATTTAGAGCCATGTGGAAGCTGGGTAGCCACGCAGATGAGAAGCACGCCAGGCACACTTCCCAGGTGGGGTCACTCTGGCCATCTCCACGTGTGGCTTAGCAGTGATGAAATAGCAAAGTTGAAATGCGTGAGTTGCTCTGTCAGTTCTAGGCATTTGCTGTTTCCTGCTTTAAGTCTAAAGCTGGATGTTCTTTCCCAGAACCCTTTGTGTCAATCCTTTTGGGTCTTCAAAGCATTGTGGGACTGGTGATCTCAGTTCACATCCTCATTCCTTTGGGAGAGCACAAAGTGGGGGCCCACTATGCCTGCACGAATGCAAAGCGGCCATGGAGGAAGTGTTATCAGCCAGTGTTCTTGTTGCGGAAAGCCATGGGAAGGTGCCACACCTGCTTCCAACTCCAGGCATTGAGAATTTAGGAAACTAATAAATTTTGATAAAACTAATAGGCAGATGTGATCCACTCTCACTGTGATCCAGCAGGCTGATAATACCCAATACAACTTTTGCGTAGCTTGCACTTCCTGAAAATACTAATTTATCTGCTACTAAAATCCCACTTGCCCTGCAGTGAAGTTAACTTTCTGTTGTTTTAGAATGGCGCATTGAGCTCTGCGAAGTCCCAGAAGGTGCACACACGTGCATGCACACACATGCACACACCTACTCATCAGGTGAAGCCATAACAAAAGTTCTTTGTTGCCCTTCATATATTTTGAGGACAATGAAACCATTCAGTCGGTGCACAGAATGATTATTATCTTTCTGGACACATGAGTTCGTATTCCCAATCTATTAAGTGCACAAAATCTGAAAATGAGTGGTATTAGCAGTTCCATTGAAATACACACAAGGGGAATGAAACACAGTAAAGTCTGCTTTCATTCTGGAATCCCCAGAGGAACCCGTGCTAAGAGAATGGGTGACTTAGGACACTTAAAAAAGAAGAAGGAACACAGGAGAATAAAACAGTGGGTGCACGTGGCTTCTAACTGACTAGGTGCCTGACCGTCACTGGTTTGGGGCACATCAATTTGGGGTGGAGGTGGGGGTGAGGGTTGACTCAGGTGTGGGGAGGTGGGTAACAATTGTGATGACCTAAGACTGAGTTCCATGTAAAATGGTTGGTTCATGATTGCCCTTCAGTGACTTCTGTGTGTGTGTGTGTGTGTCTGTGTCTGTGTGTGTGTGTGTGAATCCTAGATAACCATTAGCAGCCTGCTACTGGAGCGAATCCACAGGAGGGTTAGATCCCAGTAGTCTTACCTTCATTCTGGGAACAATCTCATCCAGTTGGGAGACCCTTGTTTTTCCCTAGAGGCATGGGTACAAGTTGCGCTAAGCCAGGGCACGTTAGAAGTTATGTGACCCTGCCGTGTTGCTCTCACAGACTTTAGTCACTAATACAGACCCATGGGTGATCCAGGAGGGACTGCAGGCACCTGGCCTCTCTCACACTTAGGTCAGCTTCCTGCCTTTCTGGAGTGCTCTCTGTACAGAAAAGGAGCCATACTACCTGCTCTTAATGTGTCTTACTTTCTGTGTCCTGGACTCCACCATCTGTGGTTCCAAAGCTGTTGCTATATTTCTATTAGACAGTCTAGATGTGGGTTCTCAGGCAAATGGAAGCCTTGGGCAGGCCCCAGCACGCTAAGGTGGGGATGCTGATCAAGTGTCTCCATTGCCCGTCCTTTTCTCCTTCTGTTGCCCCCAACTGCAGCCTCCTGAGCATCAACATTTAAAATGCTTCAGAGCACGAAACCTGGTTGATGGATTAATCAATCAACCAACAAGTGTTTATTGAGAGCACCTAATTTTTGCTCAGCAAATGCTGACTGGAGCGGCTGGTGCAGTCGTGAGTAATGGAAGACTCCAAAGTCTGATACTCAATGCGTTCAGTCCGCAGACAGCAATTGAATGCCGAGGCAGGAACTGTGCAGCATTCTGAGAAATGGGGATAAAGGAGACAAATTAAACTTTTGTCCCATGGAATTTATAGTCTATCGGGGTCACAATTTTTTTAAAGGACTTAAAAAAGGCAATGTGTGATTGCACTACGAGTGCAAAGAGGCTGCTGAGGAACCCTATGGTGATGAAAGAAGTAAAAGCCTTCAAAGTTCTTCCAGGGTTTTGAGACTGGAAGGACATAAGCAAACAGTGTTTGGGAATCTGATTTTGGCAGCGTTAGACAAGATGGACTGAAAAATGTACTGGTTTGAATAATGTTCCCGCCAAATTCATGTCTACTGAGAACTTCAGAGTGTGGCCTTATTTGAAAATAGGGTCTTTGTAGATGTAAGTAGTTATGATGAGGTCATCCTGGATTAACCTGGTCCCTAAATTAAATGACTGGGATCCTTATAAGTAGGCCTTGTGAAGATATAGACACACAGAGGAAGGAGGACATGTGAAGATGAAGGCAGAGACTGAAGTGATACTGCCAAAAGTCAAGAAACACCTAGGATTACCTGCCATCTCCAGCAGCTAGGACAGAAGTGTGGAGCAGAGTCTCCACTAGAGCCTTCAGAGGGAGCACGGCCTTGCTGACTCATTGATCTCAGACTTCCAGCCAAGAAACCAATAAAAGAGGTGATGGACTGGAGTCAAGATCACCAGGCTAAACAATGTGTAAGTCCTGACTTAGGGGGTGGAGGTCTCTGGTGACAAAGGAAGACAGGTTTAATTTTGTATGGTAACATGCAGGATGATGTTGGAAGACCCTAGTAGAATAAGCAGAAATTATCTTTCAAAGCTTGGGTTTTTTTAAATCTTCACCTAAGGATATTGATTTTAGAGAGAGCAGGGAGAGTTAGTGAATGATAGAGTGTGTGTGCATATGTGGGGGGAGGGAGGGAGGGAGGGAGAGAGAGAGAGAGAGAGAGAGAGAGAGAAATCGGTTGCCTCCTGTACATTCCCTGACTGGGGATCAAACCTGCAACCTAGGCATATGGCTTGACTGAGAATTGAACCCACAACCTTTTGTGGTACAGGACAATGCTCTAACCAAGCCACCTGGCCAGGACTCAAAGCTTGTTTTGTGATCAACAAGCAAGCTCAACCATCATGAATAGACAATAATTGGGTTTCTAAATGCATATCTCCATTTATAGGCCAGATTAAGAAAGAAGAAGCAAGCAAAATAGTAAAGAAATTACTTAAACTATTTTATCTAACTCAATAGAATAGATTGAGATAGACTCAAGATATTTAGTGAGTCTTGGCCATTTCATATTCCTGACAAATGCACAGTGAGAGTCATGTGCAAAACAAAGGGATATGGGCAATGATTGAAGGAATGTAGACAGCACAGAGAAAAATAAATAACTGTCACTGTTGAAGGGCGGTCAGTGTGTCTTCATATAACAGAAGGCAGCATCTGAGCAGCAGAGGCAAAGAGAATTAGTCAGGGTGGGCTGTAGATGTGGGTAAAAAAGAGAGGAAAGAACTAGAATCCACTGTTGTGTCTGAACACTCCTTGAGAAGTCACAGCTACTTCCAGCCCCTCACACAGCACACAAATGTACACAGGAACTGTTGAAAGAGTGAACAAATGGCTCTGGCTGGTGTAGTTCAGTGGTTTGTGCATGGGCCTGAGCAACAAAGGATCGAGGTTCGATTCCCAGTCAGGGCACGTGCCTGGGTTGCAGGCCAGTTCCCAGCAGGGGATGCACAAGAGGCAACCATACATTGATATTCCTCTCCCTCTCTCCTTCCCTTCTCCTCTAAAGAAAAATAAATAAAATATTTTTAAAAAAGAGTGAACAAATGCATGAAATAATGCAATAATCCAGAAGCCAAGGGAGGACAGCATTTTGGTGAGGAAGAGAGGAAAATGCAAATTATCAAAAGCCAGGGAGAGGCCGAGGAAGACAAGGATGACTATGAAGTAATGACCAGGTCAAAGAATCTTGGATGGATATGAGCTTGGAAAGTTAGAAGGCAGCTTCTAGGAGTTAAGAAGCAGAGTGAATAGTGGGAAATGAAGACTTCTAATGAAGGTGCGAGTTACTTACCAGAAAAAAATATTGGTGAGAGGTCAGTAAAGAGTAAGGGGAAGGTTCCATATGAAGGTATGGAAGAAGGAAATTGGTAGATGCTGGAGACACACTGCCTTAGGAGCCAGGGATGGATGGATAAATGAATCAACCAATATTTATTGAGCATCTACTACTATATGGCAGACACTGTACTAGCCATTTCACATAAGTTTTCTCCTCAGCTGAAATCCAGACTTCACTGGACATGTTGCCTGTAGAAAGAACTAAATTTTCATCTAATGATGGAGGTACAGGGTAGATGAATGAATCTTACAAGGAAACAGTTGAAGAAGGTTCTCCTTCATTCACCAAATACGCACAGGGCACCTCCTCTGTGCTGGACAGTCTGCTAAGGCCCTCAGACTCATTACCTAATGGGGATCTTAATTGTAGATCCCCATTCTAGAATGTTCCATCATGAACCTCATCTTGGAAATGAGAACACTGAAGTTCTGTGAAACCTTTGTCAAATTATTTTAGCATGCAGGTAGTTACTCACGAAACCAGGATTCAGAGCTGAGTGTGTCCGCACAAACAACTAAATATTTCTTGGCCTCAGTTTCTCTATTGGGAGTTATTGGTAGGTTGAATCATGGAGAAAGTGCTCAAGAAATGGAGGCTCTTGTTTCCACTCTTACTTCCCCCTTTGGGATGAGGTCACTGGGTCCTCACTAGACCCTCCTTCCTCTGCCAACATTCTGCATCACTGTTTGGAGCTGGAGACTTCCTGGAGCCCAAAAATAGGTGCCAGAAGCATTAGGAAATCAAATCCATCTGCTTCTTGGGGTCCTTACTCCTAAAAAAGAAGGCATGTTTGGGATGAGAACTAAATACAGAACATGACTGAAAAGCAAAAGGTGTCTCCAAAAGGGATAATGCAAACCGAGACAACAGTTTCACAGATCAATAGGAAAACTTTAAAGGCAACTGATGAGCTAGACTGCAGGGACGCTACTGTTCCGTAAAAGGAAAATAAAATGGATCAATAAGAGACGAAAACTGATATTAAATGGCTGAGATTTACTCCCTGCTCCCAGGCACTCTTTGCCAAGCCGGTTCTCTGGTCAGACTTGTTCATTTCCTTCCTTCCCTCTGTGATGTGATCCTAAGGCCCTGGAATAAGAGAAACAAGCCTGCAAAGGGCCCTAGAAAGAAGGCACCAGAAAAGCCATAGATTATCTCACTCCTCTGGGTTACTGGTTATCATCAGAAAGGGCGATGCACCTGAATACCACAAACGGGGCCCCTGGGGGGGAGAAATGTGTTCCTTTTTAAAAAAAAAAAAAAGATTTTATTTATTTATCTTTAGAGGGTAAGGGAAGGAGAGAGGGAGAAAAATATCAATGTGTGGTTGCCTCATGTGCATCCCCTGCTGGGAACTAGCCTGCTACCCAGGCATGTGCCCTGACTGGGAATTGAACTTTGATCCTTTGTTTCACAGGCCCATGCTCAATCCACTGAGCTACACCAGCCAGGGCATGTTTCTTAAATTCAACTAATTGTTCCCCATCCTCCCATCTCCAGCAGGGAGGTACATTTTGAAGAGTTTTCTGGGGCATTTTAAGAGTTCATCTACCTACTGTGTTGACCTTAGGCAAACTATTTAAAGTCTCCGAGTCTTGGTTTCTTTATGTATAAATGTGTCAGGGTTGTTGGGATGAAATTTTGTAAGTGATCACTTCTTCATCCTCATCACCACCACCAGCACCACTATCTCCAGCCCAACAATGGGTGTTGATATGGATGAATGCCCATGTGGCTTTGTCGGGGGAGGTTTAAAGGCAGAGAGATCATCACCGATTAGCTGGGTGGTCTCGAGCAAGTTGGAAATCTTCTCTAATCATCCTGTAATTCATCACAGACCCAGGACAACAACATCTTTTCTGGTTCCTGTGAGGACTGGAGGAGACAGTAAAGCACTTAGCACAGCGCCAGGCACACAAGGAGCTCTCACTTGGGCCGCTTCCCTTCCCCTGCAACTCCCATCTGTGATCAGACTCGATCTGTAGGCTAAAATCTTGGTGAGCCAGATGCACAACTGAGAGCCCACGTCATGAGAAAGACAGACAAAAGGACCTATTGAGGAGAGTAAGAGGGGTAGAAAGGTGCTTTGTCTGGTGGGGTACAGGACTGAAAGGGGGCCAGGTAGGCTTGGTGCCCTTTCAGGGAACACTTCCAGCCAGTGCTGTCCGCTCCTCACTTCTCTGCCTCCTGCCCTAGCACAGAGCCCACACCAGCACTCTAAGCTGCTTGGGTGCTGGTGGGCCCTGCAAAGGGGTGAATGGCTTTTCCTCTCAGGGCCCTGGGCAGCACCACATTCCCACACACATCACTGGAGTACTTGAGAGCTTTCTGTCTCAGCACGCTGCTCCCCGCATTGCTGCTAGGGCCTGGGTCATTCATGATCCAGGATAGCAGGTTCCATGGGATCGAGATGACCACTCTTCTGCCATAGGTACTGACTCACTCTATACTCCCTGAGGCCCTACTGTGACACCAGGGACTGCGCTGGGCAGCACCGACCACAGGATAAACAAAACACAGTCTTCACCCTTGAGGCCTTCCTCATAAACATCAGAAGCGCTCCTCCCTAACACTATCATCTTGCCTCAAAGAGAAACCTCATGAGAATTTACATTTCTATTCCACGTTTATTGAACAGATAGATTTATTTATTTACTTACTTACTGAGAGGAGAAGGGAGGGAGAGAGGCAGAGAAACATCAATGTGTGTTTACTTCTCACACCCTCCTACTGGGGACCTGGCCAGCAACCCAGGCATATGCCCTGACTGGGGATCGAACCAACGACCCTTTGGTTCGCATGCCAGCACTCAATCCACTGAGCTACACCAGCCAGGGCTGAACAGCTTCTTGACACTTCTTCTTGCATAATCCATAAATCCCAAGAGCCACCCTGAATCCTTTACCTGCTTCATCTTTTCCTTTACCACACCCAGTCTTTTTTTCTTGTTACCTCTCCCTCTTCCCTCCTGGCTTCTGTTCTACAATATCCCTATTCCTTCATACCCTTGGATACATCCCCCTCCATCTTGTCTCTGCTGTTTCTTGGCCAATTATTCCCAGTGGAGGGTGTGGACATTCTCTTTATATGTCTCTATTTCTCTCTGGATAAGTAAATACATAAGAGTCTGGGTATCCAACTCATGCCCGCTCCCAATCCCAGAAGGGCTACTTATTAGCCCGGGAGCATTTGTGTGTGTGTGGCCTCCAGTGTGTCTGGGTGAGGCTTATGCTGATTATCCAAAAATATTTTTAAATTGGCAAGTCAACTCTCTCCTCTTACTATCTAACAAGATATTCTTCCACTATAAAATGTTTTTTCTACCATGCTGCTGTTCTTATCCCACATATTACCTGGTTCTTCAGAGTTCTCTGGCATTGTTTGGGAATCTGGCAACTGCGTCTTTAGTAAGAGCTTCCTTTTGCACACAAAGAAAACCCTGCAGATCACTTAATTTCTGCCTCCTTCACCTCCCTTTTCATATACCCAGGTTCCTTGGAAGGAGGAGAGGGACTGACAGTGTGGTGTGGTCCAGGGTGATTTCTTCCAGTTACCACTGGGCCCTGGAGTGACTGCAGGAGAGCCCGATGCAGACATGAGTCATCTTCCTGTCATCACCACGACCCTTGAAGAGGCCATGTCTGCAGGGCCACTCACCAAGAATTTGGGGGGACCACCTGGAAAAGGGGTGGGGTCAACGCCAACTGATTACTCAAGCCAGGCCTCCTCTTGGTGGAAACTGGGAACAGGAGAATCCTTGGCTGTCCCCTGGAATGCCTCCGCATGCTAGATGTTATAAAGTATATGGCTCTAGCGCATGTAGAAGTGATTAGCCTTTTTTTAACAGTGAAGACACTGAGGCTCAGAAAGCTTAAGCCATGTGTTGCAGATCACACATAATTACATGAAAGGTCTCCAAGACTCCATGCCATCTGTCCTTTGAAATGCCCACACATTGCCGACATATGTGTATGTATGCAAAGCCAGCCAGTTGGGTCTGTGTGGCGTTCATTATAGAAAATGTTTGTTTGATTATCTCTCATTCCTGACTCTCACTAAGGAGCTTTGTGCAGGCTTTAGAGTTACTGTCTTCTAAATAGTTCTGCATTCAAAGTTATACAATGAAAAGGAGCATGCTCGGGCAAATCTAGGACAAGGGGAACAACCAGAATACCCGAGTTCAAATCCCAGCTCTTCCCGTCCAGATGACCTCAGGCCAAGGGGATAATAGAAGCACCTTCCTCATGGAGGTCACGATGGGTCTTTCACCTCCCAACTGTCTCCTCCCCATGACTTGGGAAGAGAATTATATGGTCACCATGCATAACCACATGGACTGTTGGTGGCCACATGCAGTGCTGAGTAAATGTACACAGATGATTTTGTTATCTGAGACCTAGTGGTCTTGCCACTTGTTAGCTGTGAGACTCTTGGATAAATCTCCTGACATCACTAAACTTCATTTTCCTGTTAATAAAGCAGAGGTAATGCCCTGCCCGTTGAAATGTTGCTATGAGCCTCCGATGGGATGAACCATGTGAAGCTGCTAACTTGGGCACTTGGGTGTAGCAGGTATTTTCTTGCTCAATACTTGCCAGTTTCCTTCCCCTTTGTTTGAAACTGCTGAAAGCGCTATGTATACTTTAGGACCCATGGAAGAATCAGAAGAGAGTGACAAACTGTGGGGCTGGATCTGGCTTCATCAGGACAGACAAGGACTCTCCTATTCTCAGTTTCCGCCAAGGGGTGGTCTGGCCTACGTACTCAGTTGGAGGCTACCTCACCCCCTTTCCAGTTGGTAAATAGCCCTACAGACATGGCCTCTTCAAGGGCAATGGCAATGGCGTGAGAGATTATTCATGTCTACATTGGGCTCACCCTGAGTCAGTCCAGAGCCCAGTGGTGACTAGAAGAAAACATCCCTGATCAATACCACATTTCCAGATTTCATTAGCATTTTTAACAGCTCAGTGCTCTTTTGGAAGACGGCATCAGGCGTACATAACTTTTTGGAGACAAATAGAAGTGTTAAGAGGCCACCCTTTGAGTTTGGACATGAGGACACCCTAGATCATTGGATAAATGTTTCTTCTTCCAGAAGCTGCAAGGAGCCCTATTGCTGTCTTGACATGAGACAGTTCTCCTTGTACTGCCTGGAGGCTGAGCATCTCCCTGTTCTGTGTCATTGGGCTTCCCTTGGGACATCATGGGCTTGGTCTCTGTGTCTTTCCCCAAACTCTGTTCTTCTCACCATCACAATCGCCAAGCTGTGGTGGTAGTATCACTCAAATCTACCTGTGTTTTTCGCTGTCACTCTAGTCCAGGCCAACTCCCCAGAGAGATACCAACTAGAGCAAGCACCAGGCCTCCCAGCAGCCAGAGTGTGCTTTTCAAAATGTCCTGTGTTCTGCCTCCCTCCCTCCCAGACATCTGACTTGGTTTCTCAATGCCCTTTGACTTGTCCTACAAGGCCAGGCCTGAGTAGGTCCCTGCTCATCTGATGAAAGCCATCTTGCTCGTCACCCTCCCAACATCACTCTCATTCAGCTTTCCAGTCCTCTTTTATTGTTCCTGTGTTTTATTTCCAAAACATGGCAAGATTTTGTGTACTCCCGGTCTTCATCTGTGACATTCCCACAGCTGGGACAACTCTGCCCCAATCCTTTAGAGTTGGTTTTTCCTCCTATGGTCCCCATGCTGGCATTAGTATCTCCTTCCCAGAGGCCTCCCCGGTGAGCCTGTTTCAGGACACTGCCATTCCACCTGCCATTATTCTCTCACATTTCACATGATTTCTTTTCGTAACCAGAGATTATAAAATAAATTTGCTTATTCATTTGTTTTAGTCTCTCATCTCTG